>UCOH01004732.1:0-136309 GCA_900474275.1 Synergus japonicus | reverse complement strand
CTCTATAGGACTGACATAAAAACTTTTTGAATTTCCTTAAAAAATTAAAAATTCAAATTTTGAGCCAAATAACGCAAAATATAGAGAAAATGATAGTAAACATAATTATTAGTCTAAAAAAGATCTACATGTTCTCTTTCGACCATTTTTCAGTAGGATAAATAGTTTTCCATTTAAACGTAAAAAGTACTTTTAATAATATCAAATATTTTTACATTCTCATCAGAGGAAGTATTAGATTTGAGTCGAGCGCGAAGCGCGAGTGCCCTGATGAGAATGTGCTCCTTAAGGTCGATAGAACTTTAAGTAAATTAGTTTTAGTATGCAATTCCTGTTGTAGTAACTTAAATAAAAAAAAATAAGCGCCCGAAGGGCGCAAGCGTGCGAAGCGCGCATCACGGAGCGCGAAGCGAGCTGCGCGCGAAGCGCGCGATGAGAATTTGCCCGCGAAGCGGGCAGATTTTTTCATATGGCAATTACCCCATTCCCTTAAATTCGTGATTTTCCTATTTTAAAAAAGTCTGGTTTAAAATCTCTTCAATTTCCTTAAAAGGAAACCCTTTAAAACGTTTTGAAATTATTAAAATATTGTGAAAGCTCTGGAAAATTCTTAAATTTTTACGTATTTCTTTAAAATAATCCTTTGAAATTTTTGTCAATCATTGAAAAACCTTTTGAAATCCGTTAAAAAAACCGTGATATATTTGAAATCTTTTAAAATCCATTGAAATCTCTTTAAATTATCTAAAAGTTGTACATTTTTTATGATTCTTTTAAATTTGTAATTTCTTGAAATCTTTTAAAATCCCTTGAAATTATCTAAAATCCGTAAATTTTTTTAATATTCTTTGAAATGCCTAGAAATGTCTTTAAATTATTGAAAATATTTTGAGATCCCTTTAAATAACCTAAGATTACTTAAAATCCCTTTAAATTGTCTAAAATATCTTGAAATATTTTAAAGTCTTGTAAAATTCTTTAAATCTTATGAAAGTTCTTGAAAATCTTGAAACTCGTCCAAATTCTTGTAAGATTCTTTAACAATTCTTTATAATCTCTTGAAATATATTAAATTCTCTTTAAACTCCTTAAACTCATCAACAATCTCTGGAAATCCCTTGAACTTTCTTTAAATTGTAGAAAATCTTTTGAAATCCATAAAACATCTTGTTATGTTTGAAATCTTTTGAAGTTCCTTTAAAAATCTTGATATCTTTGAAATCTTCTAAAATGATTTGAAATGTTTCTAGGAATTTTAAATGATTTTAATTAATTTTAATTAGTCTTGGGAATTTTCAAAAATTTTAAGAGGATTCAAGAGATTTTTATCATTTTTCAAAGATTTTGTGGCATTTTTTAAGGATTTTATGAGGTTTCTAATGATTTTAAGGGATTTCAAAGATTGTCTAAAAGTTTCGAAGTATTTTAAGGAACTGTAAGAGATTTTAGAAGGTTTTGAGGGATTTTAAGGGATTTTTTGAGATTTTAAGGAATTTCAAGATGTTCCTCACAATTCTGATGAATTTTAAAGGGATTTTAAATTTCTTAGTGGAATTTCAAAGGAATTTTAAGAGATTTAAAATAGTTTCTAGAAATTTTAAAGGATTTCCTAAAATTACTTAAAATCCCCTAAAATCTTTAAAAATCTTTTAAAATATCTTAAAATCTTTGAAATCTTATAAAATCTAGGAACTCCTTCCAATTCTTTTCAGATTCTTTAAAATCATGAAAAGATGCTTAAAATCACCAAAAATCTCTAGAAATTCTTTGAAATTCCCTAGAATCACCTAAAACCTCTTGCAATTCCCTATTTATCATTGAAAATCCCTTGCAAATAAAATAATCGCGCGCATGTAGCTTCGCTACTGAATAAAATAATAATCTATTTTCATATCTCTAAAATAATCCTCCGCGATCATTAGTCAACCATTAACTGATCTTTTCGTCCAAAGAAAAATGAATGGTATCAGTATTCACCCTATTTTAATGAATTAAGTACTCTTTTACCTTCTCATCAACAATGCGAACATACTGCTTTTGCTCGTTACAAAAACATTATAAAACACCGAGCATATTCACTCTAAAGGACTAAAGATCCGATTTACTTGTGAAAAATATTCAATCCCTCTTGGCTCTCCTCTCGTTGTTCTCATTCTGTCGAGGTTATTGCTGTGATCAGAGAAGTGGGGGTTGATTTTAAAACCCTACCCGTTCGAGGGCAGGGGCTTGCTGTTCAAAAGAGGGTTCGGACTGAGGGGATACGGACGCGATGGAATATGCGCTTCGATAATACAATTTACGGTCGCCAACGAGGGTCTATAAATTTTTATGGTGATCAGGTAGGTAGTATACTGGTTGATATACCATACTCTGCACGGATGCTGCCGTATGCATTGAGAATTGCGTGAGTTGCCCTGGGCCGGTATTGAAGAGATAGAATAGGGGTGAGGGGATTCGGGGTTGGGGGCTGGGGGGTTGAGGCACAGGTGTTGGACGTGGTTAGAATGTGACGAACAATCTCCGTGTGAACAGACCTTTGTGGCGTGCATCAATCGTAGATAGCGTTCGCCTACCTGTTTGCAACTCCACCACCGTGTCCACAGAGAAAAAAACCGTATTAGCGCCGAGCTCGGCGGTCAATTTTTTTATTATTTGTTCTTCTTTTTTTTATTTTTATTTTGTATAAAAATATGTGCAAGCCATTGCGGGAGGAATTCGCAAAAGGGATTCCTTGCATAAATCCACATGAACGCACAGCGAAGCTGTACCGAAGTTAGCAATGAAAAGAGTTTTCAAGAGCTTCGCGGTCGTAGGCATATTACGTGAAAACATATGGAGGGTCTTTTGTTATATATATTCTTTGTACTTCATTTTTTATAAGAATACAAGGTATATAAGGGAGAAAGAGATGTAGGAAGATGTGAGGAGGAAAATCGAAATAATGAGAGAAATTCTCTTACTGAAGGGGCGTGATTAATTAACCTTTTGAGGATTGTGGAAAAACGGTGAAAGAAGAATTGTAATTAAACGTTTAACCGACGCAGCTCAGATGCGAAATTCTTATCGGGAAATCTTCTATGAGGTTCTTTAGAAAGATTTAACTTGACTGGTTACAATTTTTTAAATTAGGGATTGTTCGTTAAAAGGAGTCTTTAACAATTCAGGATTGAGATGAAGGTATTGGTAGAAGTTAGGATAGGGAAAATAGTTGTATCTTCTATTGGAGGGAAACAGTCGGTTTCGAGAGAATCTTCGCGAAAAGAAAAGAAAAGATTTAGAAGCATCGAAGACTCGTCACGTCAAGGTTTCACGAGGAGCTCTCAATGAGGGTAAACGATGGAAAGAGCTTTCGGTGGAAAGTCTACATCAGCTTCTATACCGAACCAAGAGTTAAGGAATCGTGCTTTATGTCTCGTTTATAGCATCACGTTTCTAAAGTTGTTCATCACGTGTCGGCGGATTCCGTGCCGAAAGGAGGCGTTGCCCATCTTGTACATTTCTCCGTCATAATTTAATCAACATCTCCATAAAGAAATCAAGAGTACTTCTATTATGACTCTTACTTGGTAAATGATTGCTCTTCATTAATTATCATGAAATTATGCTAACATTGCTAATTAACTGTAAATTCCTTTCATAATTCCGGTTGAATAATTGAGCATCTTCACAAGGTATGGAAAACTTCATTAGGTATGAAGAATTTCAAAGATATGGAAAACTTCGCAAGGTATGGAAAACGATCTCGCTTGGCTGAAATTCGAATTGTGCATTCTTCTCACAGAGTTTCGATGCAACTGGTGTCATAATAAGTTTTTATTCCTGGAATAACCAGGTGTGAAAAAGCAGGAGACACCAAGGACCTGAAATAGCCGCACGTGATGCGCTAGTCCCATCATTTTATGCAAATAAAAGCAGAGGACGCTTGATTTCCCCTGGTGTTCTCTTCTCGCGACTCGTGGTTGAGAGTCAACTATGGTCAACTGGATTGGGTTTGCTATCCGAGGCGACATTCTCGAATACGTTTGCACTCGCAGATTCTCTGAGTCCTAATATTCTTCCGCTTCATTTGCCTGTACCTGATCCTCACGGGATGTTTCCAATTTGTTTAATTCTTTTCCAAACTTTCACTCATTTCTCAAACATTTCTCACTCACATTGTCACTGTGTAGTATATCCACAGCATGTACACTTTTTTAGGAACGATGTCAATTATCAGGACGCAAGGAATGTAGAGCCTTAGGGAGGTAGTACCTTAGAGATGTAGAACTGTAGGGATGTAGAATCTTAAGGATGTAGAACCTTAAGGAATATCAATTAAGGAGATGCTAATTGTCTCTGATAATTGGAACGTTTACTCACCTAAAACAACGAAAAGAACAATCGCGAAGCACGACATCCGCATGTTGTGTGCACGTTAACTGTATCACTTGATAGGAACCAGTTACGAACTTGGCCAAGTGGTGTCCACGCGGAAACTGGCTGTTTTCGAAGGGAGACGTCAGTAGACTTGGTACCTGGAGCAGAACAGCAAAGCGTTGGCGTATGGTTTTGCATCGTTCCGTATTCCTCACGTGGGGGAAGAAGGAAAGGACGGACCGCGAATCGAGACACACTTCTACAAAGCTAGTGATCATCGCTAGACGGTAAACGCGTTACAGACCTGGTTCACTGTGAAACCATGCCGGCAGCGGTAGACTCTTGTTTTCCGCTACTTCCACAAGTTGAGCAAGGAACGAAAATGTTGTCGGAAACTGAACACTGGAACACTTGTCACAATGAAATTGCAGGACCTTATATAGAGCAGTACGAGATTTCTAGCTCGGAGCTAGATTAGATAGGAAGATTTGATAACATTTTTACCCTCTCAGAGAAACTTTGAAAATGGGTAGGTACCTAATTGCGGAGAAAGGGTTTAATGGACCAATACAATAAGGACAGTCATTTTTAAAGTCATTTTTAAAAGAAAGTTTTGTTTTAGAAAAGTTATGTTAGTAAAAGTTATGTTTATTTGTAGTTTTTATCAATTTTAAGTTGATTGTATTATAGATTGAACTTTGTATTTTAGCTTCCGTCTTCCCATTTTGGACTTTATTTTCACTTGTTTTCTTTTTTCTTCTTTTTATAATCCTAAAGCTCTTCTTGCTGCTCTTAAAAGCAGACAGAGAACAGAAAATATCACTGTCTTTTACATAAATGATGAAAATCGAGACCAATTAATTTTAATGAAATCTGTAATTTTTTTTGCAGTTGCTAGGAGGTTCAATTTTAGGAGATTTTTTAAAGAAGTAAACGATTTCGAAGTTTATCGTCATATTTTAAGAGATTTTAAGGGTTTTCTAGGAATTTTAAGAGAGTTTAAGGAATTTTATATCTCTACGTAGAATTTCGAGAAATTTTAAGAAATTTCAGAAGGTTTCTAGGAATTTTAATGGATTTTTTCAAATTTTTAGAAATTTTAAGATATTTCTCAGAATTTTAATAGATTTCAAAGAGCTTTTAGAAGTTTTAAGAGGGTTTAAGGAATTTTAAATTTTAATTGTTGTTGGAAATTTTCAAGAATTTTAAGACAGATTTTTATAATTTTTAAAAGATTTTGTGGAATTTTCAAGGATTTTAGAGAATTTTATGAGGTGTACTAATGATTTTAAGGGATTTCAAGAGATTTTTGTGTTTTATAAAAGATTCTATGGAATTTTAACGAATTTAATAAAATTTAATGCAATTGTTAATTGTTTGAATAGTTCTAAAGGATATAAAACGATATTAAATGTTATCGCAGATCATAAAGGATTTCAAAAATTTTCTGGGAATTTTAAGAGATTTTAACGGATTTTTATTCATTAAAGTCTATTTTATGGATTTTGAACAGATTTCAAAAGCTTTCTAGGGATTTTAAAGGATTTCAATTGATTTTAATTATTATTGGAAAATTTCGAGAATTTTATGGGGTTTCAAATGATTTTAAAGGAATTTAAGAGTTTTGTGTTTTTTCAAAAATTTTATGAAATTTTTTAATTGTTTTAATGGATTTTAAAAGATATAAAGCGATTTTAAGTCTTATCACAGAATTATAAAGAATTTGAAAAAGTTTCTGAGACTTTTATGAGATTTCCACGAATTTTAACGGATTTCTATAAATTAAAACATATTTTATAGAGTTTGAATAATTTTAATATTTTTCGACGAATTTTATTGAGGAATTTCAAGAAATCTTTATAATTTTTAAAAGATTTTGTAGACCTTAAAAGGATTTCAAAGGTTGTCGTAAAATTTTAAGGAATTTCAAGCTATTTTTCGGATTATTTAAAAATGTCGAATTCTTAAGGATGTTCTGTAATTTGATGAGATTGATAGTAATTTTAAAGGATTTTAAGACACTTTTCTGGTTTTTAAACAATATTTAAAGATTTCATGGAATTTTACGAGATTTCTAATGATTTTAAAGATGTTTCTAGTAATTAAAAAAATTTTCCCGAATTTGAACATAAATTTCCAGAGATTTATGATTTTGAAGATTTTTATGAAATTCTAAGGGATTTTCAAGAAGTTTTTAATAATTTTAAGAGATTTTAACAAATTTTAAACGATTTTGAAGGTGTTCTTCAAACCAATCAGATTTACAAAAAAAAAAAACGCGAGATTTTCGAAACATTTAGTTACACCACTTTTTAAAGATATATGCAAAAGATATAAATTTACTCCAAGCGAGTAATGTATGTATGTAATACTTTACATGATCTTGTGAAAATATGAATTTTCCTACGCTTTTTGCAAAGAAAATTTTCCCAAAAGATGCAACTTTAAGTTTTGCAAACAATACCCTGTCTTCTTTACGTATTCATGAAACGTGGAAGTTTTGTTTGTCCGGGAAAGGCTCTTGTTATGTGACTCCCAAAGTTGCCACACCTGCCTTCGAGAAAATGTGAATACACATCCAGGTGACGAACGATATCAGGTACTATTGTTCTTCAGGTTGGAACTCTTTTAACATTTCGACATCTAGGTAAGTAAGAGTCGATGTTACTTGAGACAAACCCCCCCCCCCCATTCCAAGCTACAGGTCGTTTTATTCGAGCAAAGGTCTCTCGACGGAAGTTCATTGTTTCTGATCTTGGCAGTGCTGCATAGCTTCCTCTTGCTTTGTAGAAATCTCCTTTTAAATTTAGATTATTCTGTAACTTTGAATCTTCAAAGTACCAGTTGAAGATTGCTAACAAGTTGCACAAACTTACGCACAAAATTTCGTCATTGTTCCGACTGACTTCCAAGTATCTTCATATTATTAACGCATTTGTATTTCATTTTATTATTTATTACATTTTTCCCTCTGTCTCAAATTAGCCTGTTTAGACTCTAATGTGGTGCTAATTAGCCGGACTAATGTGATGCTAATTAGGATTTAATTAGCCCAATTAGATCGCCTAGATTAGATTCGGCATTGAATTTAATCTGCCCATCATTTTTCCACACTAGATTTCTTTTTATAGTGAAATATGAAAAAGAAAATGTAGGTAGAAGATTGTCTGCATTTCAATATAAAACTCTAAAAATGCTTATCTAAACGATGTAGCTTTAAGTAACTCAATGTCACTCATAATTTAAGAAAAGTCATAAAATCTCACGCTTTGATTTGCTCACTTTCTGAATGAGAGGAAAAGTAATGTCCCGTGGAACAACCTTACGTCACAACAAGTATGTTTGGGTGTTTGACAAATCAGAAATTATCATCGGAATGGATTTTAGGTGCGAGGTGTCAAACTGTCAAATTTATTCCGATGTCTAACGATCAATAACTTTCCTTTCGTATTCCAAATCGGTCGTCTATTACAGTCATCAATGTCCATCGATGAATGCAAAGTTTCGCGAATTGGAAATATCCATTTGGCATCTTGAACAACAGAAAAAGAGAAATTAAACGGTATTACGAAATATCTTCCTTGATTTCCAAATCAAGTAATTTCGCTAAAGTAATCAAGTCATTTTGATAAAGTATTATCATTTTCATTAAAAATACTTCTCTTCAAACTACGATTTACAAATTATTCGTAAATTGCACTTTTCCACTGTGCAAAAAAAGTTTTTTTTTGCACAGTGAAGAAGTGTGTTCATCAGGTTCACTTCACTCGGTGAGATGGACATTATCAGATTTAGCGGAAATTGTTTTTCACTTAAAATTACTGATTGAGCCGAGAGTCTTACCGCTTCTTGGCTGTGATTCCGATTTGAATAATTCAAAGCTCTATCGGATCAACCATTCTCTAAAATACACATCTTGAAGAAAGTAGTAAAATGTCTTTCCGACATTCACCCACTCGAATGATGAGAATTAATTCTTCAGCTTACTACGACGAAACGTCTTTATAGTCCCGATGGAATTCTATTTATACTCTAAGTCTATTGGAATAATCGTTAGCTTACGGAAATCCACTAACGATTCATTCGACGATCTTGAAAAAAGGAGTAATCGGTTGAGAGTGGATGAATATGTACCTGCTTGAAAATTGTCATTTCTATTGGGAGTCAAACCGAGAAAGTGTCGAAGAAGCTGTCGCCTGTCGCTCCTGGATTCCATTGAGGATAATAAAGAAAGACGTCTGGAGCAAATGGCGGTTCCCGTTTTTCATTTTCTGATAAAAGTGAGCGGTGTGTTACCAATGTTACCATCCCGGGAAGAATAGACGACGGACCTTCCGTCGTATGATTACTCTCAAATTATTCGAATTTTATGGAAGCGCTGAGTACATTTTCCAAATGAGGTTCTTCCTTTTGAATTGGGTGAAGCCGCTCTCAAAAGAATATATGAAATGAATATATAAAAAAATATATACATAATACATGTATTCGAATAAAATCTCGGCGTTGTATCTACATTCGTGTTAAAGGTGTGAAGAAGCAACAGGGTCTATTCAATCGTGTACAACTCTTTCAGGCAGAACGACGTTATAGCTACTCACATCCATTTGTGCTTGTGTAGTACCTTTGCGAAATTGAAGCGTAGATAGCATTTTCTATTCAATGTTAACATTTCTCAGATATGACAGAGATTGTAGAAACTCGAGCATTATTAGGCTTGGGCCTAAAGAAGTTCCAGAATGAGGTCGTTGTGTGAGAATAACTGCAATTTTTATGGAAAATTGCTGAGAAACTAAAGAAGATCCATTTCTGTTATTAAGGTGGCTAATTAGAAAAAAATTCCCTCTTTCCATAGTTTTTAATGTTATAGCAAAATCAGGGTGGCCACATGTCAGGGAAATGTCAGGGAAACGGGAGTAGTTGTCAGGGAAAATAGAAATTGACATTTATACTAATTATGTAATTTTTGTCCTATTGTGTATATAGATTTTATAGTTTACTTAACAGATTTTAGAAACTTTCCAAAGATTTCAAAGGATTATAAAGAATTTTGAGGCATTCTTTGAGATTCTTTCGGTTTCTAATGATTTCAAGAGATTTTCAATACACTGAAAAAAAAGTCTTAAATCAAGCCCAAATATCTAGTTTGTGTTACAAATTAAGTCAGTTAAAACTAAATTTAAGCCCAAAAACTGACTGAAATTTTAACAGAAACTAGACTTTTTAGCTTGATTTAAGACTTTTTCTTTCTGTTTAATTTTAAAAGATTTTAAGAGGTTTCTAGGAATTTAAAGGGATTAGAAGAGATTTATATATGATTTAGAAAGATTTAGTGGAATTTTAAAGAACTTCATGAAGTTTTAAGAGCGCTTGCAGTAATTACCATAATTTAGTTTCCCCAACTTTACGTTCGCAATAATAAATATTTTTCTTTAAAACTAGGCTATTTACCTCCGTTTCTTACAGACGGAGGTAAATGGCCTATTTTTAGCAAAAAATATTTATTATTCAGAGCGTAAAATTGCGGAAACTAAAATGCTCTTATATGGTAAAGTATTACATGCCCTTAAAATGATTTTGTGAGGTTTTTGTTTCCAAGAATTTTTATTTAGAGATTTTAATGTATTTTAGGGAATTTCAAATTTATCCTTATTGAATTTTAAAGGATTTCACAAGATTTTTATGATTCGTAAAGGATTTTGTGAAAGTGTAAAGGATTTGATGGAATTTTAATAGATTTTAAAGAATTTATGATATTTTATAGGAATTTCAAAAGATTTCAGTGAATTTTAAGGGATTCCAATAAGTTTCCAATAATTTTAAGAGATTTTGATGTATTGTACGAGATATTAAAGTTCCTTGTGGAATTTTTAAGTATTTCAATTGATTTTAAAAAGATTTTGTGGAATTTTGAAAGCTTGTAGGAAATTTAAAGAGATTTTTAGGAATTTGAAAAGACTTCGAAGTTTTTTAAGGAATTTAAAGGATTTGAAATGATTTTGAGGACTTTTAAATCAATTAGTGAAAATTTAAGGGTTTTATGAAATATTAATGAAGGGATTTCATCGTATTTTAAGATGTTTCTAAGAATTTTAAGAGATATCCAAGGTTATCAAAAATTTTATAGATTTTTATGAATTTCAAATGGTATGAAGTGATTTTAAATTTCAAAAGATTTAAAGTGATATACGAATTTTTTGACAAATTTTAATAGTATTTTTACTGAAAATTTCTTCGCATTTTGATACTTTTATATATCAGGGAAATTTGTCTGAAAGTCAGGAAAATGAAAAAATTGAATCTTGTGGTCACCCTGAAAATGTTTGGTTTCAGAAACAATGAGATATTATTTGACCAATTTAATTAAAAAAAAATCTGTATTGCTCCAGACACAGTGATTCTTTAGATTATTATCTGATGCATCAGAGTAATTCATTATTTTACGCGGACAGTACTGTCATCCGATTCATCACGCCCATCACGTCTAATGTTGATTGATGCGCTTGAAGAATACTGATACCCCGAGTAATGTATCTGTGAAAGACGGTGAAATATTTTATGAAAAGTTTTGATAAGCTTTTATTTTATATAACTAGATTTGCCTGTAAAACGAGTTTTGTTGCTTGGTGACTGGTCTCGAAGTAACGAAAGCGAAGAAAGCAGTACATATTAAATTGAACAGTTACTTTCAGTCCCGGCGATAAAAATTAATACCATTTATGCAACTAAGTTGTTACCAGTCTAGTCTTTTCTGCTGCAAACATAATTTGCTTACCATAATTACACAATTGAAATATTAATTTTGAAATGCGTTAAACAGGAAACAGATTCAAATTATATCCTTTTTCTTTGTTTAGTAAAGTCTTTTCTAATGGAACAACAACATTTATGATAAGAACAAATCGTGTTGGTGTTGCCTTGATTTCTTTCTGGAAATTCAGATCAGGTGCTGCACATGCAATCGCGTTGAGTAATCATGGCATAATATAAGAATATTAATTATCTGATGACCGAATCACCACAATCTTCGCTTTTGTATAAGGTTCTAGAGTATCAAATTATCCCTTCCCTTCTCCTGCCGCTTTTCCTCGGTACTTCCTTGGGGAATATGAGGGATTAGAATTACACGGAAGGTACCGAGGTTTCTCACGATAGACCCTAAGTACTTGTATAAGTGGATGTAATCATGATCTCGTGCACTAGATCAATCATATTCATTCTGATTCTGATACTGCTACCGGGTGCATGACTTTTTAATCAAGCGTGTCTTCAATATTCATCAGTATTCATGTCATGGAATTCACATAATGGTCTCTTTCATCAAAAGAACATTGCCTATTAAAATTAGAGTTTCTTCACATGTCGTTAGAACTCCTATTAGACTTTTACCTATTTAACTTTTACTTTTTGTTTTGGTTTATTTGTTATAGACTAGCAAAGAGACCTTAAGTCGTATCTATTTTCATAATTTCTTTTTCTTATTTGTTTCAGGTAAGCCTCATTCACAGCAGTAATTAACAGTAATTAATGAATTAAGGTAAGAAATGTGCTACTTTTGAGTTGTATTCCACATTTTCGAATGTTTATGCAAGATGCAATTCACCAGTCATGTAAATTCAAGCGTCATTCTTTATCTGCAGCAAAACGTCTATCGTTTTGCAAGAAGCAGTTTATTAACGCGACTAAGGCCTGGAAGCTCTCGATTTCTGCTCCAGTTAAGGGCACGCTTGTTCTTGTATCCGTTCTCATGAGACTCGATTATTGAGCAAATCGTCTAAGAAAGTGAAAGGACTGATGGTAAAATATGGAGGTCTTATCGACTAACGTTCCTAGCCTGTCCCTTTACATCTTGAAATATAAATTGCAATTCAGGGTTCGGCATAATCAATGCAATCAACGTCAAACTTTATTATCAATTTATAAAAAAAGAACTCGAATCGTAATTTTATTTGGATTACATTTTTATCCAGGGTTAAATACTTATCTTGAATTATTTCTCGTGTTAAAATAGTCGTGTTATTGCAGCGGCAAAAACATTAATTGCTGATGTAGCGCTCAGTTCGCATTTATTATTCGACAGTATTTTGTTTTGTTCCGCCGTCAAAAGTTGACTTAAACCAGAAGCGACTTCAGAGATATTGAATTTATCATCACTCTGTGAATTCATTAGTCGTAACGCCTCGTTCACTTTACTATCGCTCGTGTGAAAAGCTTGAAATTTACTTGATGACATTGTAATACACTTGATTAATGAATTGCGTCTGGCATTAACAAAAATCACATTGCTATTTTATTTTTATTTTGAACAAAATGCTTTTGCAAGAGAAAGTTTAGCTTCATTCTTTTTAACTGAATCAATTTTTCTTTTTAGATCAATTTGTATTTTTTCGTGTATTCTTTATTCATATACAGATTACAACTCTGATTTATCGCATTTTTTTAAGCCACGCCCCTTGTGCACGAATGAGTGAGACACGAATACTTTCGGACGTCTTCGGGCCTCTTCGGGCTTCTTCGGACCTCTTCGTGTCTCTTCGAGTGTGCCGTAATTGAAAACAAATTCGTGGTGGAGAGTGTGCTTTAATTGACATTGCATAGTGAATAAATCAGATTACTTCTTTTAAATTAATCTTTCTTGTAAAATAATCTTTCTTTTAAATAAAATTACAAATTTGAAAATAAAAAACGTCACTTTCAAATGCAGTAATATCACAAAAGTTTGGAAGACGTCAAAAGTGTGCGATAAGTCAGAGTCGTATGAGGGAATCCCTTTTCTACCTTAAAAATTGGTACGAGGAAGTGATAAGTCTCGTGAATATATTCTTTTGAATCATCATGAGATGTAAACGAGCCTGCCATGTCTGTCACGCTAAACGCACCGCTCGGTTCGTTGCATAGAAAGCGTGATGTCGGACTTTGTGTCAAGCCGTTTATAATCTATGATCTCAATCATGTAATTACATGTGTCTTTCTATTCACCAAATGACATTTTTTAAACATATTTTAAGAGTAGAAAAATTCAAAATGCCCAAAAATGGAAACCATGATCTAGTTTACAATTTTCTAGACCAGAATTTTCTAGTCTAGAAAACATACGAATTCTAAACAAGCTTTTGATCCTCGGCCCGTCCTGATTGATAGCGTTTCTCAATATTAATGTCAAAATACACAAATATTTGTAAATTCTGCACGATTTCCAATTTGTGAATTAAGATCTTCTAATTTCCCGACAAGTTCTAAATCAAAAGGAAGTTTCGCTTAGAAAGTTTAGCCAAAACGATTTAATCAAAATTAATAATGAAACCTAAAATCGCCGAGTCGAAAATTGGAACGAGTGAAAAGATGCAATTAAAAGTAGACTTCTTGGTTTCCCATCTCGGCTTGTAATTACTCTACAATTTACCAACCTATCGTTCGTCTGCCGCCATTACAATAATGAATATTATCCTACTCGAGAGCGTGTTATTTGAGCCATACGGAGTGGAGAATCCTTTCGAATCCAATGCTGTCGATATCGAATACATACAGATCGAATATATAGAGATCGAATGCGTACGAGTTTAGCTACATTTATTCGGGAAAATATTCGATAACAAATTAAACGCAAATTCCTCTCTCGGTATGGTATCAAAACAATTTAGTTGCAATCCAGTGTTTTTTAATAACACGAAATGAATTTTTCCTGAAATTAAACGAATCTTAAGTGGCATCCTGCTTGTTAATTAATAATCCATTTATCGGTTCAATCAAAACAGTGTTATTGAATATGACAATCAATAGTCGTTAGTCATTACTTTATTATACGGTTTGTATTGAGGATTGAGATGTAAGTTGATGTGTTTGAATAGAGAATTGCTAATTAATAGAATAATGAATGAATATTCTACTAATGATGATCGTTATCAATAATTCCATTTATATGCCGGTGGTTATTGGTCTTTTGTCTCAAGAATTCAATATAAATCCGCGAATTCGGTTAATGGAGAATAGCATTAGCCACAGCGAATCAACTTAGTTCAAGCAGAAATACTCCAAAAAAAAAAAAAAAAAAAAAAAAGATTTCGTAACGTGAGCCTCTGAATCTCTGATGCGCGAGTGAAACGATACTGGAATCCTCTCAAATATGTTGGGGCGAATTTAAATTACAATTCAGAATCATATTTGACTTCAGTGAAATATTAATATAGTGAGTGAGTTAAATTAGTGAGTGAGTTTCGAATATTTTCCCTGCTCAATTTTTAGGCTTCAAGATCGTGATATGAAAATAACAGGCGTGGTTTTAATCGAGATCTACTGTTCTCTGGTATTATATTTATCGAGGTCTGCGCCGCAATTTCTTTTCATGATTACTGATAAATCGACTTGTGGTTATGCACCATTACGCAAAGCTTGGTATCAAACCATTACCGGTAACAGGCTTCGAGTTTCATTGATGAGTCAAAGGTGGTCAAGATTCAAGATCAACGCTCGAACGCGACTATTGAACTTCACTGTTGAACACTATTGCCTTAGGCGAAATTCGTTCTTGAAGAATTAATTCAGATATCTCAGGTGAAGGTCTTTATACGGAATGTAATATATAACTTAATTTTACGGACTGTGTACGCAATAATATATTGATTTTATATCTTTGTTTTGGTATTTTAGAAGCGTTTGATGGTTTTAGATGTAATTTGTGGAAATAGAAAGGCATGAGTATCTATACTGAGTCCCACGCGAATAGAATATAGAGATATGATGCAAAATAGTGGGATTGTTTTGCGAAATCAATTATCGTGTGTTTTATTTAAACTATTACAGGGTGGCCACATGTCAGGGAAATGTCATGGAAAATAAAGTTTATCATGGAATAATTTCAAGACATTTTTTATAATTTTAAACCGTTTTAAGAGGTTTTTAGGAATTTTAAATAATTAACAAGATATTTGTATAATATTGAAAAGATTTAGTTGAATTTTAAAAGGAATTCATGGAATTTTAAGAGATGTTTTAGGAAGTTTAGGGAATTCAAAGAATTTTAAGGAATTTATAGAATTTTGAAAAGTTTTCAAATATTATAAAGGTTTTTTTTTTTTACGTATTTTAAAGGATTTAGAGGTTTTTCGTGCAATTGTAAAGGATGTTAAGAAACTTGTAAAAATTTTAAGGAATTGTAAATATTATCGTGGAATTTAAAAGGATTATAAAAGGCGTGCAAGTTTTTAGGAATTTCAAAAGATTTCAGCGAATTTTAAGAGATTCTGAAAATATTTTGTAGAATTTTAAAAGATTGTAGGAAATTTAAAGAGAGTTTTATGAGCTTTAAAAGATGTTGAAGTTTTCATTGGAATTTAAAATATTTCATAGGGTTTTAAAGAATTTAAAAAAGATTAGTGAAAATTGAAGGGATGTCATGAAATATTTACAAACATGAAGGTATTTCGTCGAATTTTAAGATGTTTCTAGGAATTTCAAGAAATTTCAATGAATTTTAAAAGATCTTTTCAGAAGTTGTAAAAAAAATTTTTTTTGAGTGCAATTATAAAGGATTTTAAAAAACTTGTAAGAATTTAATGAAATTTCAATGAATTATAAATATCCTCATGGAATTTAAAAGGATTTTGAAAGGCTTGTTAGGATTTTAAGAAATTTTGATTATTTTAAAGTGATTTTAAGGAATTAAAATTTTTCTCATAGAATTTTAATGATTATAAAAGATTTTGTAGAAGTTTAAGGAATTTCAAGAAGCTTTCAAGAATTTTAAGAAATCTTTACGTATTTTAAACGAATTTACAGTTTTACATGGAATTCTAAAGGATTTTAAAAAGCTTGTAAAAATTAAAAGTAATTTTGACATTTTAAAAAGGATTTTAAGGATTTTCAATAGTTCTCACAGAATTTAAAAAAATTTCAAATCACTTTTGATTTTTAAAAGATTTTGTGAGATGTTTTTTTTTTTTAAGATTTTAATACACTTTAGGAAATTTTAAAGAAATTCACCAGATTTTTATGGTTTGTAAACGATTTTGTAAAATAATTGTAAAGGATTTCATGGAATTTTAAATATTGTATAGTTGAAAATGTTTTATGGAATTTTGAAGAATTACATAAAATTTTAAGAGATTTTTAGGAATTTAAAAAAGATTCGTGAAAATTCAGGATCTAATGAAGTATTAACAAATTTGAAGCGATTTCGTGGAATTTTAAGATGTTTCTAGGAATTTTAAGAAATTTCCATGAATTTTAAGAGATCTGTTAAAAAGTTGTAAATTTGAGAGATTTTTACGAATGTTAAATGTTATGAAGTGATTTTAAATTTCAAAAGATTTAAAGGGATATTATACGAAATTTTTGAAAAATGTTAATAGTATTCCCAATGTTTTGAAATTTATTTTAAATTACTGGGAATTAAAAAAAAACGTCATGTTATTGTAAACTATTTTAGTCAAGAGTCATATTTTTTCGTAATTTTTTTATCTCGTGGGTATACCAGATTTGCCTGCGAGTAAATGATTTGAAAAATAAATACCACCGCCGAGGGCTGTTTGCCTGGTATTTTGTCTGCCGTTGTGCTTTTATTGTTCTGCGGTTAGGCAGCAGTAAAATCTTCCAATAATAAATGGCCCTTGTCCGTGGGGCTTTTATGGTCATTCTTAAAATCTCGAAGGAAATAGCAATTGAGAATTTCCGCCGATCCGCCGTTGGCGAATCATATTCGTGATGGTGTACTCGTAAAATTTATAAAAAGTACATCTAGGGTAATTTTATGGACAATTATGGACAGGGGCAATTTTCATTATGTACTGGTTATAGATAAAAAGATTTACTTCCTTATAAGTGGTACTATAAATTGCTGGCAATGAAGGGACATATAACATTGTGAATAAACATATAAACATAGTGATTTACACTAAACTTGTCGAGTAATGGTTTTAAATAATTTCTTAAATATTCGGATACATTTGAAGTAGAATAGATGAGTAGATTTTGAGGCAGATTGCCTAAATCTTCAACCTCCTTAAATTTCAATGCGGATGTGTTTAAACGATAGTTTTCACTACTTCGAAAGTCCGCATATCTCATAACAGGATATTTAGATTGATTATCAGGAGATCGGTTTTTAATTCGACTTTTTTGCCTCTCTATAATCGGCCGTGATATTTATTAGATCCCTCTTGAGAAATAAGTGATAATTTACAAGCCGACACTTGTTTTCGATATAATCGCAGCCATCGTTGCTGATGATCGGAAACGGATCGGAATACTGAAAAAAATGTTTGTGCTGCAAAATATTGTTTTGATGGCGAAACAATATTTTTTTTCTTTCAACAAAACGTTTTGTTGAGTCAAAAAAAAAAATGTTGCACAAATACCAACAAAATTATTTTGTTGTCCGGATCAAACCATTTTTTCAGTGAACCACCCAGCATCCAATTATAAAATTTGAAGGAAATTTTCTGATTGAAAAGATCTAAATGTAAAAATTAACGAATTTTTGTATTGATTGAACTTTTAAGAATTTTTTTGAAATCCCATCAACTTCTTTAAAATTATTTATGTAAAATCTTTCGAAATTCGTTAAATCGATTAAAATCTCTTAACATCCTTTAAATTTTCTATAAAATCCTTTAAAACCACTTGAAATTCCCTAGATTCACTAGAAATCTTTTAAAATTCCGGGTAATACCGGTTAAGTACTTTTTTTACGATTTATAAGAAACTTTTTAGTTATTAAGTAATATTATAAGTCTATTAGAAATAAAATTATATTTGATAAAATGTGGAATTATTTTGTCCGGTTGAATATATGAAACTGTTTAATGGTTCTCATTCTATCAACTGAGTTAAGTAGGTCTTGCTCGGTTCTACTCGGCTGGGAGCCTTCATCGTATTAAATGGAGTGTTATTTACCAAATTTCATTCTCAGAACTAAAAATGATAATTTAAAAACATTTCGAGTTTATGATCATTGCGTTTCATGGGTTTCAAATTTAGAGAATTCTTTAACTTGTAATTATTTAAAATCTTCTGAAATCCCTTGACACTGTTTGAAATTCTTTAAATTTTTTTACTTCTCTTATAGAATCCTTTGAAATTTCATTTTTATACTTTAAATCCCTTGAATTTATTTAAAATCATCACCATCTCTGAAAAATCTTTAAATTTTCTTAAATCTCGTAAAACCTCTTAAAAATTATTCAAATTATCTCTTTAAACTTATTCAAATATTTTAAAATATTTAAATAATTCTTTTGACATTCTTTCATGGTGTCTAGCGGACCAGGGAAAACCGTGCAAAACCCAAGAATTTTATGTAGGACAGGAAATTATTTGTATTTTCTCAAAGAATCGACTTTTTATTTTCTTTCATCAAGCAAAATTCTACCAAGAAAAATCCGGGAATTTCAAATTGCCTGATCACTAGACGCCTTTTATCTCAAATTTCACAAAATATTTTCAAATCAAGTCTCTAATTTCACGAGAACCTTCGAAATATCTGAAAATTTGTAAGAATAATATAATTAGGAGATATTATAATATAATATAATCATATACTAATATAATATCTTATTTCTTTAAAATAAGAAGTCTCTTGAATCCATGTGAAAAATGATTTAAAATCTCTAAAAATTCCTAGAAACCGCTTGAAATGTCTTAACATTTAAAATCCCTTAAATTCATTAGATATCTCATCGAATTCCATGAAATATTTTAAAAGTCAGAAAAATCTTTTGAAATCCGTTAAGATTCGTGAAACTCTCTTAAAATTCCTTAAAATTCTAGAATAGCATTTAAAAAACCTTTATATCCTTTCAAATCTGTTAAAATGATTAGAAATCTCGTAAAATTCCCTGAAATCCTTTAAAATTTCACAAAATCTTTTAAAACATCCTGAAATTCGATAAAATTATTAGAAAACTCACAAAATTCCAAAAAATCTTTAAAAAGTCCATAATATCTTATAAAAAGCAGAAAATTCTCTTGAATTATCTTAAAATTCCTGAAAATTCCACGACAATATTTTAAATCCCTTAAAATTTCTCGAAATTCCATGACAATATTTAGAATCTCCTAAAAGTCCTACACAAACCTTTTGAAATACCAAAAAATTCCATAAAATCGTTAAAAATGTCTCAAAATCTTTTAAAACAGAAAAATTATTTGAAATCCTTTCGTATTTTACGACAATTTTCGTTATTCTTTTAAATTCTACAAAATCTTTTAAAAATCAGAAAAATCTCTTGAAATCCCTTAAAATTTATTAGAAATCTCGTCGAATTCCATAAATAATTTTAAAAGTCAGAAAAATCTCTTGTAATTCGTTAAAAATTGTAAAACTCTCTTAAAATTCTAGGATAACATTAAAAAAACCTTTATATCCTTTCAAATCTGTTAAAATGATTAGAAATACCGTAAGATTCCACGAAATCCTTTACAATTTCACAAAAGCTTTAAAAATCTCTTGAAATCTGATAAAATTATTAGAAATCTCATAAAATTCCATCAAATCCTTAAACAGTTCACAATATCTTTTAAAAAACAGAAAATTCTCTTGAATTCTCTTAGAATTCGTGAAAATTCCACGACAATATTTTAAATCCTTTAAAATGTGTTGAGACCTTTGGAATTTCTCGAAATTTTACGACAACATTTAGAATCCCCTAAAAATCCTATACAAACCTTTTGAAATCCTTCCGAATTTTACGACAATCTTCGATATCCTTTTAAATTCTACAAAATCTTTGAAAAATCAGAAAAATCTCTTGAAATCCCTTAAAATTATTAGACATCTCATAAAATTGCATAAAATCCTTAAAAATTACACAATATTTTGTTTAAATCTTAAAAATCTCTGTAATTATTCTTAAAATCTCGGAACTTCCCCAACATTTAAAATTCCTTGAAATTCCCAGAAACCTTTTGCAATTTCTCTCTAGGAAAAGTAATATAACGAAATATTTCAAAAATCTCGCAAACATTTTTGTTGAAAACTTGATTGGCTCTTGAATGACTTGAAGCAATAAGAAGTAAAACGAAATAATCGAGCTCGTGTTAGAATGCTAGTTTTCTACAATTTGATAAAGTAGAAATGGAATAAAAAGAAGATAGTAGAGAAAAGTCGATTTTTCAATAAAATACCAAAAATTCCCGATCATAAATGAAATTCCCCGTTTTTTCCCGGTCAAATAAAATTCCCGGTTTCCCGGTCTGCTAGACACCCTGGAATTGATCTCTTACACACATATTAAAGAGAAATGCATCCCAACATAAAATTGTGAAATATCGTGTGACAGACTGTTACTTTTTCCAGGATTCGAGCAAGTCCTTCCCGGTTGAAATTTATAAGTGCTCAAACTGACGTCTGCCCATATACACGCGTTCATCACGAGCTCGAGCACTTGCGTAGGTGTGTCATTTCTCTCTCGCGTGTGTGTTCATTTCCCAACTCAAGATATCTAGGTAAAGTCGGTAAAACGTATATACGTATACGCCAACGGTGGCCCGATGCCATGAAACTTAAATTTCCTTCGAAACGGCCTGGAGTTACGGCAGCGAATGACGGTTCAGAAATTCCTAAGATATCTCTGGGTCTCGCTTTGGCCTGCAACGATACTTCAGGCCCGTGCCGAAATTACCAGCTCCTCTGATATAAATTCGGGTGCATACATATACAGCGAATGACGTAAAACTCGCGGGGGTATCGTTGATGCCAAAGAAGGGTGGTAAAGGGGTGATGAGGAGGATGAGGATGAGGTGGATGATGAGGGACGAGGGGTTGATGTGGGGGGGGGGAGTGCTCGGTACCTAAATTTGCCGTTTAAATCCCCACCTTGCACGACCCCGCCACGAAATGGCGGGCGTTCGTTCTCGCCCGGAGAGATAGGTGCATCCTAAAAAGGGGTTGGTATGGTGGATGATGATGGGGGTGAGAGAATGATAGAATGGGAAACTGGAAACGAAAGAGAGAAACAGCCGGAATCGCGGAGAGCGAGGGAGAGTCCCTTTGTATGTTTATTACACCCAGACACAAGTCAATTTCGAAGAAGACCATTAAACGTGATATAATTCTGTTTCCAGTATTACCAACAGGAAAACGTCTCTAAACGAGATCTAATTTGCATTATAATTGACATTTTTAAAATTGTTTTAAAGAAAATCTCTTGCTAATTAGTCGCTTTGGTCATTCATTCATTCATTCAAGATATGAGAATGTGTGAATGTGGAGAAAAGAGGAAATAGAGGTTTAATTTAATATGAGAGTAGCCTCGTGCATTTTAAACAGGGGGATGTGTGTTTTAAGTAGGGAAAATAGATTAAGATGGAGCAAACAGGTTTTAAAAGTTAAACACATGAAATTTAATTTGTTAAGTAGTTTTCTGGTGATTTTTTCGGTTTTTGGAGTGATTACTTTGGAGGGGGACCGGATGGAGATAAATAATTAATGTCTGGTATCTAGTAAGGAAATGTATATAACACTTGTGATAATAAAAGTTCGTTCAGAGAAGTAAAAAAATGTAAAGTCGCACTTATAACCACGTGCGGTTGGACCTAGACGGAATACAAATTACCTTTTATTTTCAAGTTGAAAGAAAGAGTAGTTTTTATATGAAAATGTGTCAGAGTTAATTTAACTTTGAAAGGGTGATTTTAGAAGAACATTTTCTAAAGTAAGTTTAAAAAAATCAAAAAACGACTATAAAGAAAAAAGTAATAACTTGACGAGTAATAACATTTCCGATTTATAAAATACATCAATCTTAAAACCCTCTCCTTGCTCTCGGAAATTTTCATGATAGAGAATTTTCCATGTTATCCTCGAGGCAAATCAGCCAGGGAAAACAACTTCGAGTACTCGTAAAGTTCGTTGATGTGGGTAAGTTCGTGACGTTAGATTCCAGTCAAGCGATATCAACTGCAGGTTTGCGTTTAAAAAAAAAATTTAAGCGTGAGTGGGTTTGATCTCATCCCTACTAATATTGCTGCTCACTCTCCCCTAGAAATAAACCCTACACCGCCGCTAATAACCCGCTATTATTGTGCCCGTTTTCTCGATGCTCGTACCTATATATCGGGTCCAATCAGCGCGAGGTTTATTGGCTTTTAATTGATTACAAATGACGGTTTGATTGGCTCCCTATATCGTTGTACACCAGTTGTGCCTCAGGATTCTCGAAATTCTGGATTTATTGAGCGTATTTACGTTCAAGTATTTCTTTACGGCTATCCATAATTAAAGGATCATGAGATCGATCTGATATTCCAATTTCACACTTCCGTTAGTAATTATATGGAGAATTGAGGGCCTGGATGTAATAAAGTCCAGATTTGGATGTACCATAAGTTTTGAACGATCAAATGAACGAATTTTTGTATTGATTGTATTTTAAATTAATAGCAGACCAACATGCGCGCTCCGCGCGCAATTATTTTGTTCTTCTTCTTTTTACAACTTAAAGTCATTCCAAAGCCATTCAGATTTGAAAACTTTAATGTATGCGAGATTTTGTAGACATTTTTAGAGAGAAACCATTTTTTTCACAAAGAAATTTCAAGAAGTTTCTAGAAATTGTAAAGGAATTTCACGATTTTTAAGTGATTCTTACGAAATTTAAAAGATTACGTATTCTCTAAATCTGAATTAGTGAAAAGTGAGTCACCAATTTACTTTAGTGAAAAGTTGAAAACTGCGAATTGAAATAGTGAAATACAACTAATAATTAGTAAAAAATTTCACTAAAGTAAATTAGTGGCTCACTTTTCACGAATTCAGCTTTAGAGAGTAGAATTTGAAGGGATTTTTAGGATATTTCGTAAAATTTTAATAGAATTTATGCAATTTTAAGAGACTTTTAAGAATACTTCGAGATTTTAAAAGGGATTCTAAATTTTTTGAAATTTGGAGAAATTTTAAAAGGTTTGTAAGAGTTTTATGGGCTTTTAGGGAATTTTAAATGTTATCCTGGAATTCCAAGGAATTTTAAGTGTTACTGTAAAATTTGTAACAATTTTTTGGGAATTTTACGATTTTTACGAAATCCAAAAGATTTTCAGTACTTTTAAAATATTTCGTAGAATTTTCAAGGATTTCGAAGAATTTTATAAGGTTTGTAAGAATTTTTAAAGAACTTCAGCGATTTCTAAGGTTTTCATGGAATTTTAAAAGGTTCTTAATAGTTTATGGGGTTTTAAGGATTTTTAAATGTTATCCTGGAATTTCAAGGAATTTTAGGACATTTTTTTAAATTTCTAAGAATTGCGAGGGATTTTATGGAATTTTATTATTTCTAATAATTTTAGTACTTTTAAAATATTCTTAGAATTTTAAGAGATTTTAAGTATTTTTGAGGAATTTTAAGAGGTTTCTAAGAATTTTAAAAGATTTCAAAGAATTAACAGCGATTTCTAAGGTTTTCATGAAATTTTAAAGAATTTATGTTTCTTGGGCTTTTAAGGAATTTTAAATGTTATCCTGGAATTCCAACGAATTTTATGATATTTTAAAAGATTTCTAAGAACTGCGACTGATTTTATGGAATTTTATGTGATTGATAATAATTTTAAGTGATTTCAAGAGATTTGTCTGATTTTTAAAAGATATTGTGGAATTCTTATGGTTTTCATGGATATTTATGAGATTTCTAATAATTTAAAAATATTTCAAATTTTGAACAAATTTTGTAGAATTGTTAAGGATTTCATGGAATTTGCGGAGATTTCTAATAATTTACAGGGATTGTAAATGTTTAAAAATTTCAAGACGTTTCTAGGGATTTGTAGAGATTTTCAAGAATTTTAACGTGGATTTCAAAAGATTTATGATTTTATACATTTTTGTGGAATTTTAAGGGATTTAAAAAGGTTTTCGAGATTTTAAATCTTATCGTAGAATTTTGAAATTTCGAAAAGTTTCTGATAATCTTAAAGATTCCAAAAATATTAATAGAATTCAAGAGATTTTTCTGATTTTTTAAATATTTTATGGTATTTAAAGAAATTTAAAACCTGTCAGGGAATTTTATTGAAGGATTTCACAGGATTTTTATGATTTTTAAAAAAGATTTTGTAAAATTTACAAGGATTTCGAAGGTTTTTGTAAAATTTTAAGAGTTTTCAAGAGATTTTTCTACTTTTTCAAATATTATAAAATTTGTAAGGATTTCATTGAGTTTGATGGAATTTCTAATTATTTTAAAAGATTTTTAATTTTACGAAACTTCAAAAGGTTTCTAGTAATTTTGAGAGATTTCTGAAAATTTTAACATGGATTTCAAGAGATAAATATTTTTGAATGCTTTTGTAAATTTTTAAGGACTTTCAAGAGATTTCTAGGAATTTTAAGATTTTTTAACGAATTTTAAGGAATTTCGAATGTTTTCGTGAAATTTTAAGGAACGAGGGCAAATAAACACGCATGTAATTATTTTCTTTTTTTTCCTACAACTTCAAGTCATTCAAAAGCCAATCAGGTTTACAACAACAATGTCTGCGAGATTTTCGAGACATTTCGTGACACCATTTTTTTAGGATAGGATAAACGTTGTTAAAACATTAATTAATTTGCATTAACGTTCACTTTGTATGGAAGAATATATGGAACACATTAATAATGCCTTCCATATTTTTCCATAAACAGTAATGTTAATGCAATTATACTATGTAAATTTAAAATCGTGAGCTTCGTGATTGAAATGATCGAACCTGCATAACTGTAAATGTTACAGGTATATGGCCTTACAGGTACTGCAGTGACCTTGATCTCTCTTTACACATTCTCCCTTTCTCTATGGATCGAGATCACGTAATTTCCGAGATCACTTTTTCAATCAGACTCTCGCTAATCTCGTTAATCTCGCTGGATGTTCCTTTCAGGATCAGCTAAGCGAATCGTGAGAAAGGTCGTTTCTGGTTCATGTTACAAAGCGAAGGTCGCGGTTATATGCCCAGGAAACTTCTCTTCGGCAACTGGTTAAGAGAAGCCGGACCTGTGCGATGCATTTTAATGTTTCCATTACTCGCTATATCGAGTAAATCATCTCAAAGCTACTGTTGAGTCTCATATTCCGGAAGTTCATTTCCATTTTGTCGATTCTATTAATCCATGAAGATAAAATAGACGTAAGGAATAAATAGTGCAATTCATGTGATTCGATGCGCAATTTCA
This sequence comes from Synergus japonicus, assembly GCA_900474275.1. NCBI lineage: Eukaryota > Metazoa > Arthropoda > Insecta > Hymenoptera > Cynipidae > Synergus > Synergus japonicus. The sequence continues at coordinate 110,814 of UCOH01004732.1, read as the reverse complement.
ACGATCGTTATCATCTCATTAGTGAGTTTTTTTTTCATTTATGCCTTCCAGTTACAAGCCTTCAAGGCCATTTGAGAACTTGAGGCCCTTTAAGAATTTTCATAATTAATAACGAAATCTCGTTCAATTCTTACAAGAAGCAGATTTATTTATAGAAACATTAATTCAATTGCATTAACGTTAATTTTTTATGGAAGAATATATATATATATATATATATATTTTTTTTTTATATAGATTAGATTAATTAATACATTATTAATTCAATAAAATGAATTCTTCTGTAAAAAGTGAATGTTTATGAAAATGAATTAATTTTTAAACACTGTTTATAGTTTAAAATACAATCAATACGAAAATTCGTTCATTTGAACATTCAAAACTTTTGGTACATCGTTACAGTCGAATTTATATTTAAAGCCTCAGGATAATGGATTGTTTATACAAATAATTGACATCCTTTTTACGGAATTCATTAAAAAGTGTAACATTGATGGAGTTCATTAATAATTACAGAAATAGAATGAAAACGTATTAGTAAAGGTTCGTGCAATTTCCAGGGACGTTTCTAACGGCTTCAAAGGCGTCTAATGCAGCCGCTCTCGCAACTATCTATGTACTATAATTTAATCGACGGGGCTATTAATGTTGCCGTCATCGTGCGTGCACTTACAGCGCTTAACACCAACCCGCTTTTCCTCTACTCTTCTATGCAAAACTTGCCCATGTGGAACTTCCCATCGGGAAATCGGGAAATATAGGGGATTTTTTATTTTATGCGGGAATTTTTTTTTTTTTCTTCAATGATTTAATGATGTAGACAGGAGTTATGTAAAGGAAAATAATAAAATATACAAAAAGTACAAACTAACAACTCAAAAGTAACTATAGAATTAAATAATTAGAAATCTCTAATTGAAAACCTTTTATATTATTATAAATCGATAAAATTCCATCAAATAAATAAAAATTCCATAATATCTTTTAATAATCAAAAAATTTCTTGAAAGACTTCTAAAAATTACAGCTTTTGAAATCCTTGTAAATTCTCCTAAAACTTTTGGAAATCAAAAAAATCTTTTGAAATCACTTAGAATTATTAGAAATCTCATAAAATTCCATAGAATCCCTCGTAATTCTTAGAAATCTTTTAAATATCTGAGAATTCCTTGAAATTCCAGGACAACAGCTAAAATTCCTTAAAACCCCTTAAAACTCCTCCAAATCTTAGAAATCGACTAAATTCCCTTAAAATCCTATAGAATTCTTTAAAATCTTTCAAAATTCGATAAATCCCTGAAAATTCCACAAAAATCTACACAATCAAAAATCTTTTGAAATCACTTAAAATTCAATAAAACCCCTCGTAATTCTTAGAAATCTTTTAAATATCCTAAAATCAATTAAATTAAATTCTACAAAATCTTTTTAAAATTTCTAAAAATCTTTTGAATTTCGTAAAAATCACATGAAAATCGTCAAAATCCCTTAAAATTCCTAGAAAAATCTTGAAATATAAAAAATTGGTTCCTTTCTAAAAATGTATCAAAAATTTCGCATATATTGTAGTTTTAAATATGATTGAATTTGGAATAATTTAAAATCATAAGAAGAAAAATAAAATAATAATTGTTGGTTTGCTAGTAATTGTAAATAAAAATCCTCTTTAACAGAATCAAATATTTACGTTTTCAAAACCAAAATTCTGTACAATATATTACAGTTTATTTAATAATTTTCCTTAATTTTTTAAAATAAGTTTTCTTTAAATTTTGAAGTACAAATTTAATAAAAACTGAAAGCTTTAATTATTTTTCACTAAAACTAGACCATTCAGCTCTGGAACCATGTAAAATTTTCCAATCAAAATTTTATATTTGACTCTTTTATTTACATTCTTAACGAGTCTTCTAAATTCGTTCCTTTCAAAACAAACATATTGCCTCTTGATTAAAATGTGTATCATTTTATAAATGTCTCTTTGTTGATATTTTTACGATGCCAAACAAGGATCAGACTTATAATTTCTAAATATTTATCTTTTCTGAGACGATTTATAGTTCTTAGAAATTTCCACCTGCTTCTTATTGTCCCACAAGACCTCTTTTGTTTTGTTTTTATTGACTGGCCTTCTTCAGACCCTCAATAGTCAGATTTCGAAATTTACAACCTTTTTCTCTTAGTTTGCTTTTAACTCTCGTTCTGAGAGGTTTGGAAAAAAACTTTAATCCAATAAAGTCTACGCGTAACGTGCTCGCGATTAATTATTTAATTCGTCCTCTTTATTAAGTCTTCATACTGAAGTGTTCTTTACTTTTTCTTTTTTTTTTTTAAGTTTTATTACATATTGTGAAGTGTGAAGTGTTTTTCCGATTCGTTTGTCTTCTTGATATCAAAGTATGCTAGAAAAATGGATGCTATAAAAAACACAGAAGGTATTTCGAATTTTCCATATAAAAAATCTGACCCTTTTTAAAAATATTGGCATTATTCAAAAGATTTATTAAAGGAAATTATTTATTTATTTAAGAAAATCCAGAATATTTATGAAATAAAATATATTTATTTTCTTCTATTATAATAAATGTTATGGTTTATAACAAAAAATTTAAATATCCAATGTTAATCATAAATATCCAATTTGAATCACAAGTTTTCCTCATTCTTAGTGTTTATTAAAAAAAAAACCTTTGTTTCAGTTGAAAACCCAATCAATTTCATAAAATTATTAATCATATAAAGTATTTTAATCTAAAGAAAAGTACATCCGACTCTTCTCGATCAATATCCCATTAACACGAACGCACTAAAAAATAATCAACAAAAATCAATGTACGATGCACAGTCAGGTAGAAAATATCATCAAAATACAAAACTGATTTCGTTGATCGAAATCCTTTGAAATTAATAATCGAAAATGGATATATATAGAAGTGCATTGAAATTTAATTAAAATCTAATTCGATTACGGTTATTTGAGTTGAGAGGAAGATTGATCTGAACTGAAGGACAAGTGCACGTTCAAGCTTCTCTTGTTTGAACGAACGGAAAAACCGTCCTCTGAAAATTGTTCGCGTCACAAACATTTAATGCGTTCACAACCCCAGACGTAATAAGTGTTGTATTACACTCGTATAAAACAAATTATCGGCTGGCAAATTGTACAACGACGACTGCTTGGGTGAATCGAGAAGCTGAGCACCTTGGAGGGGTTTTGATCGTTCAGCCAGAGAGGGTTGGTGTTGCACACAGGGTAAAATCTCTGGTGCGTCCTACCCCCTACCCCTTCCCCTTTTCCTCCACTATTGCCCCTTACTCTCCATCCTCGCGATTCCATGCAGCAAAGCACAATTCATGTTGTTTCTGGGATCCAACCTTCTCAGAGTATTCGAATAATAGTCCAACTCACGATAAAGTCGTGCATTCATTCTTGAATGTAACAGCACAAGATTCGAGAGAGGATTCCTTTGACGTCTAAATTCAGAGAAGTTGCATCGTGTACGAATCAGAATATACCCAAAGGGATTAAGAGGAAAAACAGGGTGTATAACCACATCCTGAAAAACCTGGAAATGTTAGGGGATTTAATTGTTTTTCTTTTTTTAATTGTAATTGTAACAAAATTAAATAAGGATTTTTACAAGTAGAGGAAAAGAAATATTATTCTGAATAAACCAGAGAAGTAAAGCGTAAGAAAATTCTGGAACAAGTATAAAAAAAAGGTATATCTCATTTGGAAAAAAGTTGCAGTTTTGTAAAGAACGTTATTTAGTTATAAATTTTGTTTCTTTCATGAACGAGGGAATTTATAAAATTAATATTAATGAATTGTCTTTTCTCTGTTACAGGTAAGCCAAGAATTCATTATGTACTCTGGAATCAAAGACTCTTCTGTATGTATCTGTTCGTTGTGTAAGTATCGATAGTGATTTTCGACAATCGATATTTGCCGAATCGTAAACTCCGCGTGAATTGAATTTGAAATTTTGAATTTGGTTTCGTTAATAATCATTTTGTCACGAGTTTAAACTCGAAATGCATTGAAAATATAGGAATTTTAAGCGAATTGTATAGAATTTTTAAAGATTTCATGGGAGATAATGGGATTTTAAATATTATTGTAGAACTTTAAAGAATTTTAAGAAGTTTCTGGGAATTTTTAGAATTTTTTACGACTTTGATCAGATTTCAATTGGACTTCAGGGTACTTTTATGACTTTTAAAATATGTATTTTATGGCATTTAAAACTTTATAGGGAATTTTATTGAAAAATTTCACAAACTTTTTATGATTATTAAAATAATTTGTAGAACTTAAAAAGATTTCGAAGTTTTTCGTCAAATTTTAAGGGTTTTTAAAAAATGTTGTGGAATTTTTATGGATTGGATAGAGTTTTATGAGATTTCTAATAATCTACATAAAAGTATTTGAAGAGATTTTTCTTATTTTTAAAATATTTTGAGAAATCTTAAAGGATTTCATGGAATTTGATAAGATATCTAGTAATTTGAAGGGATTTTAAATGTGAAGGAATTTCAAGAGGTTGCTGGAAATTTTCAAAGATTTTCACTAATTTTAACATGAATTTCAAGAGATTAACGATTTTGAAGATTTTTGTGTGCATTTTTAACGATTTTAAAGTGATTTTTACGAAATTCAAGAGATTTTTAGGATATTAAAACGATTTTGTAGAATTGTATGGGATTTTATGATATTTCGTGAAATTTTAAGGGATTTTAAAAACTTTGTAAAAGTTTTATGAGGTTGTAAGGAATTTTAAGAGATTTCTAATAATTTTAAGTGATTTCGAGAGATTTTTCTGATATTTAAATGATTTTGTGAGAATTTTAAAGGATTTCATGGAATTAGATATGATTTCTATATGATATTTTTAAGGGATATAAAAGATATAAAGAGATTTTGAATTTTATCGTAAAATTTCAAGAATATTTCTGGGAATTTGAGATTTCAAAGGTTTCTTGGAATTTTTACATTTTTTACAAAATTAAACATATATTTCAAGAGATTAGAGATATAAAATATAATAAATCATATAATATTGCAAAAGAACGTAAATCCTCGCGCTGAGCGCACGTTCGTTCTTGTAGACACTAAAAAATGCCAGGTGACATCCAAATTGCATTTACGGCTATTTTTATATTTTGAGGGGATCGCTTTGTCGGTGTTTGTGCAGCAAACATCTGATTAGAGAAATTTGAGCGTGAATACAGAATGAATTTGAGGACAGAGGAAGTCATCGACCTCCCTTGAATTACAAGAGCGTGTCGGGTGTGGATGGCTCGTCCGTTTTACTGTTTCACCATCAACTTTGATGCGTTTATAAAACCCGGGTGACTCGGAGCGATGGTGGCTGGTAACACAGGTTGGTATACAGTTTCCAAATTTAATAGCTCTGTGCAGCGCAGAACGTAGGAATGAGGAATGAACGTCAGCTAGATTCAGGATGGAGAATGGCTTTCAACCATAAATACGGTATCTCGTTGATTATATGGCGCTCCGTGTCAAACTACCCTCTCCCTTTGCCCTTTCAACCCTCAGCAACATCGAACGACCTTCTCTCGGTCTGACAATCGTGCTTGCGCTTCCACCCTCTTGCACGCGTTGTTTATCTGGAATAGCTCTCGACAATATTCTGCTTTTCCTGGTTACGTTTTGCGGTATAAACTGGACAGTGGATAGGATACGCAACACGTTCGACGAATTTAAACTTATTTAGAACGCACCGCTAAACACGGACTCTGATTCCCTTTCGAGATGAGAGTGGAGATCCAGACCAAAAGAGGATTATAAATTTAATTATCTTTACCAATTTGTTTGCATGTAAAACATATGCCCAATGACGACCTTGGCAGGTGGATTACCTTATACCAACGAAATATGTGGTATGGAGATTGGACTGGAGTACTGTCGTGTTTCTCCTATTAAGAAAGTTGAATGAGCGATTTGGATTTGGGGAATTGAAAGTTTATTCAAACACAGGGTGAGTGAAAGAGGATTATTTTAAGTTGTATTCACTGCTATCAATAGTAATGTGGTGAACCACATTACTGCTTTGTGAAATGCATTATATTATTAACGAGAGATGGATGCAGTATGCATCGTTTTCGTTTGGAATTAAAATCGCGGTTCACATTCCTTTGATCAAGGATTCTGTTGTTAGACAGGAAATTTGAAATTTCTGTGGAAATTGTATTCGTGCATATTAGGGTGGCTAAAAGAATATTAAGTTCCTTTGATTTATAAAGGAATATTTATATTCGTATAGCGTGAATGTTTTGATGAATATTCTTGGGATATTACGGTTAGAAGGTTCGGAATATTTCAAAAAGTGATCGAGGAAGGTTAAATCCTGTGGGATCCTATAATCTGATTTTTAGGAATTTTAAGGGGGCGTGGCTAATTATCAGATGGGCGTTTTTAAAGAATGAGTGTGGTTTTATGAAGAGAGGCGTGTTTACTGAGTGTACGGGCGTGGCTTAAAGAAAATAGGGGCGTTCAGTGGGTGGGTGGGCGTGGTTTTATGAATATGGGCGTGGTCATTTGTAATAAACCGCCCACTCTTTCTTTAAATCACGCCCATCCACTTTACATACTCCTCTCTTTATCGAACGACGCCCATTTGTGTGTTAGCCACACCCCCTTTCTATAAACCACGCCCGTCCACTTTTGTTCACGCCCCCTTTTCTTTAAATCACATGTATAATTTTGAACTGATTTTTTGAACTCTAAATCAATTCCAATAAGTGCACGTCAGTGTATTTATTTCTTAATTTTTTTTTTAATTTCTAGGAATTTTAAGAAATTTCGTTTAATATCCCATTAAATTACGTGACATGCTTCAAATTTCTTAAAATTACTCAAAATCCTCCAAAAAATATTGTGAAACTTTTTAAAATACCATTAAATTTCCTCAAATACTTCGAAATTCCCTCTAAAATTCATTGAAATGGCGTGAAATTCCTTAATATCTCAAAAAGTTTAATAAACTTCGAAAAATCCTTTTAAATCTCTGAAAGTTTTTAAAAATTTTATGTAATCAAATGTAATTGCAGATCTGTTTCTCGGATTTTCGAGCTATTATTACAGCTTAATTCTTTACATATGTGTAACTAAACATGTGTACGTGATTGCGTGATTCAACGTGCGTATGCAAATGACACGAGGCTTTTCACTCGATCGAATCTTGCATTTGTGTGGTTTTTAAATTCCGTTTAAGCCCATGCAGGTGCAAAAAATTAATGCTGTAAAAACCGCATCTGCACTACAAATCGTCGAGATAATTTGTTATTCATTTAAAAACTGCTTTAAATGAGAATCTAATTGTCAAAAAACAAAATATTGAAGTACATAATTCTATATTTATATTTTATTTATTTGAAATCAGGTAAAATACATTTTAAAATTTAATTTGTGGACATTTTTCCCAATACTTATAAATATTCTCATTACTCAATGAAATTTAAGATTATTCTTAAATAGTTGTTTATTCTGTAAAATGTAAAGTATTTTCAATAATGGATTTCCTCAATTACCGGATTAAATAAAAATATCCCGTGTAATACAAATCTGTCGCCATTATAAGTGCATTTTAAAATTAACTATAATATTCAACGCTATTTATACTATCGTATGTCGAGAGTCTGAATCGTAATTTAAATTAAAACTCTGACAAAACCACTCATCTTTTATAATCAGTCTTTCATTCATTTAATTTCAATTATTATTATTCCGTTATTCAATTGATTTCCTTCTTTTCTTTCCTCAAATGAACTTTCCCATTTGAGTGAAATTATTTGTACCTTCTCATATAGATCTGAAATTTTTACCGTTGATTTATTTATCCGAACTAGATACCTTGTCGATTAGACACCATCGGAAACTTTCTTTAGTACAGCTGCTTTTCTCAGTTCCTTATCGCATCTCGTTTCTCAATAAATCAATTGAGCACTAACCTTAGATCATTTACAAAGTGGGCGTGCCAATCATGTACTCGATGCACACGATATAAACTAATTCTCAGCAAAGAGAGTTTATTACGGAAGTTAATTTCCTGCCTCAAAAAATATAAATACCTTTTTATCGAGAATAAGAATGTAATTTCTAATCAATTTCAAATGAAATACACATTTTTATCTAATATGTACGATTATTTTGATTATCAAGCAATGTTTCTCAGATTATTTATTTTCTAAAACAAGAACGAACGCGCTCAGCGCGCACATTTACATTCCTTTTCAATATTATATAATTTATTATATTTAATAAATTATAAAAACAATTCAAATCTCTTTTATATCCTTTAAAATACATTAAAAGTATTAGAAATATTTTTTAATTCCATGAAACCCTGAAAATTTCGAGAAAAATTTTAAAACTCGTAAATCTTCTAAAATCCATATTAAAATTCATATAAATCTCTAAAAATTCCTAGAAACCTTTTGAAATTCCATGACAAACTTTAAAATCTTTTTAAATTCCCAGAACAATTATTGAAATTTTACGGTAACATTTAATATCTCCTTGTATCTTTTATATACCTTAAAAATATTACAAAGAAATCTTATCGAATTCCATGAAATCCTTTAAAATTCTCACAAAATCATTTAAATATCAGAAAAATCTCTCGAAATCACTTAAAATTATAAGAAATCTCAAAATTCCTTACAACCTCATAAAACTTTTACAAAGTTTTTAAAATCCCTTAAAATTTCACGAAATATCCTAAAATCCCATACAATTTTACAAAATCGTTTTAGTATCCTAAAAGTCTCTTGAGTTTTGTAAAAATTACTTAAAAATCGTTTAAAATGCACACAAAAACCTTCGAAATCATTAATCTCTTGAAATTCATGTTAAAATTAGTGAAAATCTCTAAAAATTTCTAGCAACCTCTTGAAATCACTTCACATTTAAAATCCCTTAAAATTGTTAGATACCTTAAGGGATTTGGTGAGATTTTATTGGATTTTCAAGAATTTAATAAAAGTTAAAGAAATTTCATAGAATTTTGAGTAATTTTAGAGATTTAATGAAATTTAATTTTAATTAATTTTAAGTAATTAAGATTAAGCAAAATTTAATTTAAGATTTTAATAAAAATAATTTAGGATTTTAAGTAATTTTAAGGGATTTCATTGAATTTTACGTGATTATAAAGTAATTTTGAGAGTTATGATGATATTTTGTAGAATTTTAAGTAATTTGAAGAATTCGAAAAGATTTTAAGGCATTTTAGGAAATTTCATGGAATTTTGATTAATTTTAAGGTTTTTCACGATATTTTGTGGAATTCCAAGTAATTTGAAGAACTTTTAAAAGATTTTAAGGCATTTTACGAAATTTTATTGGATTTTCAGGTATTTTAAGAAATTTTGTGAGATTTTATGGAATTTTGAATAACTTTAAGGAATTTAAGAGATGTTTATGAAATTTAAAGGAATGTCACGAGATTTTTAAGGATTTTAAAGAAATTTCAAGACTGTATGGGATATTAAATTATTTTGAAAACTTTTAAGAGATCAAGGGATTTCACAGAATTTCATGGAATTTTAAATAGTTGCAAGGTATTTTATGATATTTTATGGAATATTAAGTTACTTTAAGGACTTAAGGTATTTAAAGGGATTTTACGAGACTTCATTGGATTTTCAAGAGTTTTAAAGAATTTAATGAGATTTCTTAGGATTTTGAGTAATTTTAGAGATTTAATAATATTTCAAGGAATTTAAAGTAATTCTAAAGATTATTAAGTGATTTTTTAAAACTTGAAGGAATTTCATAAGATTTTTAATTTTAAGGACTTTTATTTTCATAAATTTAAGTAATTTTAAGGAATATCAAGTGATTTTACGAAATTTAAAGCTTTTAAAATCCTTTAAAATTTCACGAAATATCCTAAAATCGCATACAATTTTACAAAATCGTTTCAATATCCTAATAATCTTTTGAATTTCGTAAAAATTACTTAAAAATCGTTAAAAATACACATAAAAACCTTCAAAATCATTAATCTCTTGAAATTAATGTTAAAATTAGTGAAAATCTCTTAAAACTTCTATCAACCTCTAGAAATTCCCTCACACTTAGAATCCCTTAAAATCATTAGAAATCTTATCAAATTCAATGAAATCCTTGAAAATTTCTCTAAATCTTTTAAAAGTAAGAAAAATCTCTTGAAATACTTTTATGTAAATTATTAGAAATCTTATAAGACTCTATCCAATCCATAAAAATTCCACATCTTTTAAAAATTGAAAAATGTCTTTAAAAATCCTTAAAATTTGATTCAAATAAAGTTTCTTTGATTCAGAGAAACTGGTTTCTGGGTGAGTAGTGCGGAATAGGCGTTACGATATTTCGACTTCAACTCAATTATTTTTTTATTGTAGTAGAATAGAAAAAATATACATTAATTTGATTATACCATAGATTATTTATTCTCTAAAATTGAAAATGGTGAAAGCAATAATCAAACATTTACAAATACAAATCCTGACACGAGTTTATGTCAGTCAACATTTCCTATAGTGCGTAATTTTGCGGCAAGCTGTTGTCCAAAATCACGTGATTTTAGAACCCGGGCTTTGTGGTGATTTTGGATCGAAAAACGTCGAATCGTCACGCATTCGCATAAATTTTACTGTCCACTCTCTGTCCGTTTATATGACTCTTAAAATACCAGGTCTAATAATTTCTCTCCCTGTCTCTTTATTCCCAAGTTTACACTCCATTTTTAATGGTTGCAGTGCAATATTTGATTTTGCTTTTTAGCTGAGCTGAACGGATTTGAGCGTGACGGATATAAATTCAAACGAATTCGACGCTTTGCGTGTCTCGAGGTTTCTATTATTTGACGTATACCTTCTGTATATATACGCACACACACATACACACACAAATACCCATATGTCTATTGCCTTCTACCCTCTTTCCCTCCTCGGTATACATTTGTCAGGTTAAAGTTGATCCACACAAAAATTGACTCGCTTTGTGCGTTCTCGCGCCAATCATTCGTCGGATTACTTCTCTCTTGTTTCTCTAACGAAAGCACGAAAATCTCCTATTTTTTCTGCTCTCACTGTATGCATTGTCCGTTATTGAATTTTTTTTATGTATTTTTTTTATATATATGAGGCCCTTCGAAACGAGAGAGTTCTTGATTTAGTTTCAGATTTGTTTGACATGCAAAAGAGATAGATTGCGAAGTCTCCTTTTTTGAAAAACAATTACTGCATCCTGTTTTTTTTTTAAAGTTTCAGACTCTGTTTGACGAATTACTTCATTTTCTGGTTATTCTATTTTGATTGGTTCAAATGGTCAAACACGCATTCGAGGATTTCGTGGACTTTTTTATTGTTAAACGAATCTTTTTCCTGAAACAATTATTATTATGTTTTTTAGGATTATTTTTTACGCTTTCTGCTTCTTTTTGTTTCATTGTGCGAACGCAATTTTAAGCTTAACGAACTGTAACTAATTCATAAATAGAGCAGATCGAACCATCATGTAATTATATACTATTATGTAATTAACTGCAAATAAGTAGGTTTTAGTTTAAAAGTTTTTTTTAGTCTGCCTTTAGTTTTTTGTACATTTAGCAGCACTCATCTTCATTCTGTATATTTATTCTGGAGTAGCAACCCAACATTTTTATTTCAAGTTCATTTCATTCTCGTTGTTAATTGTATATGATATAATAATTGTTGTTCCATCTCATTGTGAAATTGTCACCATTATTCGAGAATTTAGATTGAAAGCGATAAGTGATTTACAAATATATTTGTTGGATTCATGCAAAATATTTTGAAATAAATTTGATACGGTTTAAGTTCTGAACGTTCAGATGAACGTATTTTTGTATTACTTGTATTTTAAACTATAAACAGTGTTAAAACATTAATTTAAGTCTTTGTTTAAGAATATTTTAGAGGATGTTGAGTAATTTTATGAAATTTAAAGGATAAAATAAAAGTTCACGAAATTTAATGGGATATTTTGGATTTTTAAGGATTTTGAATGTTTTTAACGAGACTTCATGTCATTTTAACAGAATTTCTAGGCGTTTTCTTATTAGAATATTATAATTATTATAATATTATAATTGTTTACGCAAAATTGAGTTTTGACAATTTTTTATTTCTTTTATTGGAATAAAACCATTAAAAAAATGTTTCTAAATTTCCCAAAATTGAAATGAGTTATTAAAAGGTTTTCTCTAAGATTTCACAAGATTTCAAGACGTTTTAAATAATGTTAAAGAATTTGAAGGAATTTGAAGTAAAAATACCATAAAATCCTTTAAAATCCCACGAGGAACATTAGAATCCCTTAAAATTACTTTAAAGATAACATTTTTTATAAAAAAACTTATATGCAACAAAAATTCTTTAAAAATCAAAAATAATGTTTGAAATTTTTTTTTAAATCCACGAGGAATTTGTACATTTTTGTTTTGAAAACAAACCACAATTACGAATAATTTGTAAAGCGTTCTGAACCCTCAAGTTTTATTATGAATGACTGGAGAAGTATGGATTAAAATACAAATAGCGGCCCGTTGAAATTTCATAGAAGGAAAGCATGCATAATACTGTCTGGTTCGAGAGTGAACTCGAGCTGTTGCAGAAAGTGAACCAGTACGAGAATGAATTGTGGGGTACAAGAGTCGTTTTCACGACAGAGAGGAGTTCGTTGCCGATCGAAGGCCGATAGCTGAAACAGAAAGTGAGGTGGTTAGTCGCATATACCACTCTTCATATATTCAGATTATTCGTTTTTTGTGTGAATACGACTAAAATTTTCTTTAATCCATACTTGCTCCAGTTTATATGAGAATTTTTCTATTTAACGTAAAACTTAGTTAAATTAAAGAAAATACGCTGATATTTTTAGAAATGACAGAAAATGTATCAGTGCCCGACGATCTTTTCATTGAAATTTATTTTTTTCTTGAAGTACTGCACTTTACAAGAATTTTTATTTTAAATAAAAAAAGTCAGGAAAATGTTAGAGAAAATATAAATTGACATTTATGTGATTTTAATGTATGAAATGTATGATATTTGAAAGGATTTAAATGTTTTTCATGAAATTATAAAGGATTTTAAGAAACTTGGAAGTATTTCAAGAAATTTTAAATCGTTATAAATATTCTAATGGAATTTTTAAAGATTTCATGCAATTTGATATGATTTTTAAGAATTATAAGAGATTTTTGTGGATTTATAAGGGATTTTGTAGGTTTTCGTGACAATTTTCAAATGATTTTTAGAAATTTAAATATTCCTTGTGGGATTTTATGATTTTTACGAAAAGGATCGTAAAATTTCAAAGGATTTCATGGAATTTTAATAGATTTTATTAATTTTATGATATTTTATAGGATTTTAAATATTATATTTAAATTTTATGGAATTTGAATATGTTTCTAGGAATTTCAAAAGATTTCAACAAATTTAAAGAAATTTCATTAAGTTTACAATAACTTGAAGAGATTTTGACGTAATTTAAGAGATATTAAAATTCCTCATGGAATTTGGTAATATTTCAAAATATTTAAAAAAGACTTTGTGGAATTTTGAAGGATTGTAGGAAATTTTAAGAAACTTTTAGAAATTATGAAAGATTTCGAAATTTTTTGAGAAATTTAAAGGATTTTAATTGATTTTGAGGAATTCTAAGACAATTAAATCTAATTAAATTTATTTTTTTTGTTGCAGGTATGTATTCCCGTAACTTTCACGGAATTGATGGTCAAGAAAAGGAAACTCATTAAGCCTTAATGATTTTTATGAAAAATCAACCAATTTGAAGGGATTTCTTCGAATTTTAAGGAAATTTTAGAAATTTCTAGAATTTTAATTCAAGGAATTTCAATGAATTTTACGAAATTTCCAAGGTTGTCGTTAATTTGAGAGATTTTTACAAATTTTAAGTGTTTTGAACTGATTTAAATTTCAAAAGATTTAAAATGATATTAGACGAAATCTTTCGTTAAAATTTCAATAGTATTTTTACTGAAAATTTGTTTGCATTTTTAATACTTTTCTGTCTGGGTTTTCCTGAAAGTCAAAAGAATAAGAAATGTGTTCAGAATGTACAGAATTCAATTATTTGGCAATGGACGTCTTTAAGTCCTTGCGCGTAAGTAGAGCGACGCCTTTCGCACACTTACACACACCACCTTGACTTTAGTCTTTACCAAGTACCTGTTAGTGCAGTGCTGAGCCAATTTGTTCTTTACCTCTCTGGAAAATAAAAAAAAAATTAAGTATACGTAGCTAGTAATTCAGATTACGTCACAAAGCATGCAGAACTCGACCCATTGCGCGAAATACGTTACAACCTTACATTCTCTTTCTGTATAAGAAGCTGATTCAGATCTTTCAAGAGGAGGGAACTCGTTTTTCTATATAGGCTCGATCGTTCTCAATAAATCCGATTCGATAGATCGTGTTGAGTAAACGGTTTGATTTGAGAGAATTAACGCCCCTTCAGGGGCTCGTTCATGAAGCTAAGCTAATAAATTAAATAAATTAATTATTCATATCCAATTCTAAGACTGCATTTACACTTCTCAATTTCTTCAATTTCTTTCTTCAGTTTAAGTCACACAATTATTTGCTTTTTAGCATTGTAAACAAATTTTCGCAGAAAAATTATTCGGAAAAAAAATTGAAACGCTTGTATAATCTGAACATTTTGAAATTTTCTAATAATGCATTCTGAAATAATTAATTAATTAATTATAATTAAATAATTGTAGTAGAGAAAAATTTGGGATGTTGTGGAAAAAAGTTCCGAATGGAATTGGAAATATTCCTAATGATGGATCGAGTTATAAGCTGGCAAACTTTAAAAAATTCTATCAATTTTCCATGTTAATTTTATCTAGATGAGGATATATATATATATCTAATTGTCTGCAATAGTTAAAGTAACATACAATGATTATTTATTTCTTATTTACATCCTTTATCTTCTCTTTAAAAAAATTAAATAAGCTTCCTGGAGGAGATATTATGGTGATTTTGTAGAGGAAGAGAGCATTGTGGCCTTATAGAAGCTATCATCAACTGCTAGTTTATTGTCTCAGGTATAATAACGAAAATAGAGTGTATGTATACGCTTTCATGCAAGAATCGCGAAATATGTGGATTATACTCAGCCATCCACAGCGGCGGATGCATATATGCGCAAGAAAATGTATACGTAAGAATGCGTACTTTTACTCCCTCGTGAAATATTTTTTCTTTTTGAAATTAGGAGTTTTAGTTGAATTCCCTTGAGAAATGCAATATTGCTCTGAGATTTTACTTGAAAGACATTATGTTTAACATTATAACTTTTATAGTTTATTTAACAAATTTTAGTAACTATTCAAGAATTTCGAAGGATTATAAATAATTTCCAGGTATTCTTTGAAATTTTCTAGGTTTCTAATAATTTCCAGACATTTTCAATAATTTTAAAGGATTTTAAGAGATTTCTAGGAGTTTAAACGGATTACAAGAGATTTGTATAATATTTAAAAGATTTAGTTGAATTTTAAACGACTTAATGGAATTTTAAGATACTTTTTAAGGAATTTTAGAGAATTCAAAGAACCTGAAGGAATTTTAAACGATTTTAAAAATCTTTTATAAACTACAAGAAATTTTGACTTTTTAAAGTTATTTTAAGGTATTTTAATGTTCCTCGTGGAATATTAAAAGATTTCACGAAATTTTTTATTGTTTTTTAAAAATTTTGTGGAATTTTAGAGTTTTGAAAAAAATTGTAGAGATTTTTACGTATTTTAAAGGCATTAAAATTCGTTCTTAGAATTATAAAGGTATTACAGAAAGCTGTGAGGATTTTAAGAGATTTTATGGGATTATAAATATTCTCGTGAACTTTAGAAGGATTTTAAAAGGCCTGTAAGAATTTTACGAAATTTTTATTATCTTAAAGTGATTTTAATGAATTTGAATTTTTATCATGGAATTTTAAAGGATTTCATGAGATTTTTATGATTTTAAAAAGATTTTGTGGAATTTTAAAAAATTTGAAGAGATTTTTAAGGATTTAAATGTTTTTCAAGAAATTATGAAGGATTTTAAGAAACATGTAAGAATTTAAAGAGATTTTCAGGGATTATAAATATTCTCATGGAATTAAAAAGAATTTTAAAAGGCTTTTAAGAATTTAAGGGAATTTTTACTTCTTTAAAGTATTTTAATGGATTTTTAAACTTTTTCCTGGAATTCTAAAGGATTTTAAGAGGCTTGTAAAACCCTTTAAAATTCCACGAGAGTATTTATAATCCCTTAAAATTTCTTAAAATATTTAAAGAAATCCATTTACCTGAAACAGATAAAAAAATTTTATTAGGAAAGTTTACGTAAAAAAAAAATAGAATTTAAGCAATATTATGGCTCAACATTTGAATAAAATTTGTATAGGAATTTTATGAGATTTCAATGGGATTTTGAGCATTTTTGAAAATTTTATTCATAATGCTGTGTAATTTTATGAAATTTACAAGAATTTCATGTTCATGGAATTTTAAGTAATTTTTTTAAAGATTTAACGATATTTTGTGGAACTTTAGGTAATTTTAAGTAATTTTAGGAACTGTTCAAGAATTTTAAGTGATTTTACACAATTTCGTTGGATTCTCAGTTATTTTAAAGCATTTAATAAGATTTCGTAGAATTTTGAATAATTTTTAAAAATTTAATGGAATTTAACAATACTTATTGTGATTTTCAAAAAATTTTAATAATTTCATGAAATTTCGTGGGATTCAAAATAATTTCATTGGATTTTCAGGAATTTTAAGAGATTTAATAAGATTTCATGGAATTTTGAATAATTTTGGAAGATTTGTAATGTGTGATTTTATGTAATTGCGAAGGATTACAAGAAATTTTAAGAGATTTTTAGGATTTTTCAAAGATTTTCAAGTTTTTTGTGGAATTTAAAGTATTTCAAATGATTTTGAGGTACTTAGAAAAGATTAGTGAAAATTGAAACGATTTTATGAAATATTAATAAATTTGAAGACATTTCGTGGAATTTTAAGATGTTTCTAGGATTTTCAAGAAATTTCAATTTTAAAAGGTATTCTAGGTTGTTAATTTACAAATTTTCACGAATTTTAAATGATTTGAAGTGATTTTACATTTCAAAACATCTAAATTAACATTATACGAAGTTAAAAAAAAATTACATAAAAAATAAAAAATTATGCAGAGAATCCAACATTTATTGTATATCACATAATTGTTGGATATATCTCGGTGTTGATGTATATGTAACTGCGAAATTGGAACAGTTGCGACAAAAGTAAACTATGACCACTTTCGTTTTGTTCCTCTCTTAATATTCCGCGAAAGGTACAAAAAATCGCTTTTTATTACACAAATATTGTAAAAACACATACACATATATCAAAAGAGATCATAGTATGAAAAACATTATTCGAAACTTTCATTTGAAAGATATACACAAAAAGACAAATTCTTTCAAAGAGTGAAACTAAACATATAAAAAATTAATTACACGTGTGTACATTGAAGTACCGTTAGTTTCATGAACTGTGTGAAAATAACAGGTTTTGCTCTTGCGAATATTGAAACCACGATGGAGTCTCGTGAAATTGAAAACATGAATATTTTTTTTTCGGTGAATTAATTGCATCGACTACCATTCCACATGGAAATTATATTTTTGATGTGGGTACAATACTTGAAGATCTGCATCGAAAATTTCATTTCGTATGTTTGTAGTTTCACTATTACACTTCTATGTAATTGCATTTCATAATTTTATTTAATAATAATAATAATAATAATAATAATAATAATAATAATAATAATAATAATGAAAAAATTGTCAATGAAGAATTTGTAAATCCTTTTAAGGCCAACAATTCCATTTATTAACATTTTTTTTTTCCATATTTCGCATACAACTGCGACCATATGAAGTTAGCTTAATCATTAAAACTGCTACATGACAAACCATAATTCTGGCTGATTAAGGTACGGGATTTGATGTGTATTGCGAATCGTGACACGGCATCGTCTACATTCCTCGTATTTGATTCGATTCGTTGTTTATTCGTTAAATGTATAATAAACAGTGATCACCATCAGGCGACAAGAGCAACTTCATTGTGGACAGAATTCAGTGGTCCGGATATTCCTATACGCGTATCTGCAATTGACTCATAATCCATACATTTGTTTGGAAAAACTTGGGGAATAATTGATACGTTTATTACTTTTCAATTTATTTACTTCATCAAAAACCCCATGTTCTTTTAATTTTGTATATACGGATACGAATCGAATTTTAATGTATACGCATTGATTCAATACGAAATTGAAATTTATTCCCAATAATAATAAAATAATTAATTAATAAAATAACACAAAAGATTACTGAAAATAGAGCAGTGATTTTCAGTTATAAATTGAATTATTGTTATTATCGACTTATTGATTAAATTTTCTTCATTTGGAAAATTGGAACGAAACCGTAATCCATCCTGAAAATTGAAACTGAATTGAAAATTGAAAATTGCCACTGGAAACTTCTTGCCCCTTCGCAATTAGGAGAGTATCTTGTAAGTGCTCAAAATGGCATGAGCCAATTGACTGTCTCACCTCCCTTCAAGTTTTTTCCCACCCCTAAGTAAAATACAGTAGTTGCTCAGTGATCGAGGAATCTATTTAGTCAGCCGTGACTACTTATTCAAAGAATTTTCTATTTATGCAAATCGGTACCAGGAACATCTCTTAGTCGATTGGATGGTCAGTCGATCGCTTCAATCTAATTTTATAATAAGGGGACCTTTTTAGAAAGTGATGAGATTAGAACATCATTGGACGAAATTTATTTAAGTGTTGAGCCATAATATTGCTTAAATTCTGTTTTGTTTACATAAATAAGTTTACTAATGATAATTTCTTTTTCTATTTCAGGTAGATGCATTTCTTTAAATATTTGAAGAAATTCTAAGGGATTATTAATATTCTCGTGGAATTTTAAAAGATTTCATGAAGTTTTTAAAAGATTTTTGTGCAATTTTTCAAAATTTTAAAAGGTTTTTTTTACGTATTTTAGAGGAGTTTAAAGTTTTTCATGGAATTATAAAGGATTTTAAGAAATTTTAAGGCATTATAAATATTTTCGTTAAATTTTATTTTAAAATACCTGAAAATCCAATGACATTGCGTTAAATCCTTTGAAATTCCTTAAAAGTTCGGAAAATTACTTAAAATTCCACAAAATATTTATATTCATATTCAAATCTTCAAAAATTATTCAAAATTCCATGAAATCTTATTAAACCTCTTAAAATTCCTGAAAATCCAATGAAATTATTTTGAATCCCACGAAATTTCATGAAATTATTAAAAATTTTTGAAAATCACAATAAGTATTGTTAAATTCCATTAAATTTTTTTAAATTATTCAAAATTCTACAAAATCTTATTAAGTGCTTTAAAATAACTGAGAATCCAACGAAATTGTGTAAAATCACTTAAAATTCTTGAACAGTTCCTAAAATTACTTAAAATTACCTAAAGTTCCACAAAATATCGTTAAATCTTTAAAAAAATTACTTAAAATTCCATGAACATGAAATTCTTGTAAATTTCATAAAATTACACAGCATTATGAATAAAATTTTCAAAAATGCTCAAAATCCCATTGAAATCTCATAAAATTCCTATACAAATTTTATTCAAATGTTGAGCCATAATATTGCTTAAATTCTATTTTTTTTTTACGTAAACTTTCCTAATAAAATTTTTTTATCTGTTTCAGGTAAATGGATTTCTTTAAATATTTTAAGAAATTTTAAGGGATTATAAATACTCTCGTGGAATTTTAAAGGATTGTACAAGCTTCTTAAAATCCTTTAGAATTCCAGGAAAAAGTTTAAAAATCCATTGAAATACCTTAGATATCTTTAAATTCTTGAAATTTCTTGATATTCTAGAAAATCTTTTATAAATAATAAAAATCTTGTGAGATTCTTTAAAATTTCAATCAAATCCCTTAAAATCACTTTAAAGAAGTAAAAATTCCTTTAAATTCTTAAAAGGCTTTTATAATTCTTTTTAATTCCACGGAAATATTTATAATCCCTGAAAATCTCTTAAAATACGTAAAGATCTCTTGAAATTTCTTGAACTCCTACAAAATCTTTTTCATATAAAAAATGCTTTAAAATTTTTTTTCACGTAATCTTTTACTAATGACTAATGAACATTTCTTTCTCTGTTTCAGGTAAATACATTACTTTAAATATTACCTCGGATGAAAAATGTATCCTTCTTATAAGAAGGTAATTATCCAAGTTTTCATTTCGTTATTTGCAGAACTTGTCATTATAATAATTAGCATTCTCTAGATACTACTAATTTTTACTACTAGCAAAAATTAGTGGTACAGGTTTTGCACAATTAGTCTTTCTATGAATTGCTTTCATAAAATACCTTTTTTTACCTGATTATTGTCTTTTAATACAGACTTAAACAATTTTAATTCCGGATTAATGAATTTAATTAGATGCTTTACTTATTCCATTCTTAATAAGTTTCTTGGTAAACCTTTTTAAATTTTAACACTTTTGGCACACTTTCACACAAAATGAAAACGTGAATTGTTTTTCTTGACCTGTTTTTTGTCTTTAAGCAATTGAGAACTTAATTTTCCATTTTAACGCTTAAATAATTAATTATGATAATTCTGTACTAAGAATTTCATTTTCGAGTAAGTTTGTTAATTAAATTTGATGCTGCTTTGAAAAGAATTTATAAAATGGACGAAAATGACAACTTTCGCCTCGGAAATTACTTAACTGTTGGAATTGGAGTGCACTTAGCATGAAATTCTTGAAGGCAAAGTCTTGCAAATATCGTTTTGAATTTCATCTTGACACCAGAAATCTCTAATTAAGCGCCCATCAAGGAAATGCAAAGATGTACCTTACACTTACACAGGAGTGATGGAAGGTGTGAACTTATATATACCATAGTTTGGTCTCTCCCTCCGAAGAAGGATTACGAGCCTCAGAGTGACTAGTAACGTTCTATACGAAGCTTTACATCGCACGTAAACGACGACGAAACGAGTCGCACGTACCAACTTTACAGCTTTGACGAGGTTCTCGTATAAGAATTTACTACCTTCACTGAAGTTTATACCTCCTCCGCGATTTAATTAAACGAATCAGTAAAACTTTAAAGTAGTAATAAAGACGAGAAACTTTGCAAGACTTGCAAAAAATTGTGGGAGGGATATACATCGTTATTAGAATGCCATGTATCACCTGCAGTAGAAAGTTTCAGAGTTAGATCATTTCAGAAAGTCGCATTGTATTTATTTAGTTAAGAGGTATGTCTTATCATCTCGGAATTTGTGCGAATTGTTTTTGTTAAGGGATCTTTTTCTAGCATTTAAAAAAATCTTAATTATAATTATATTAATTATCAGGACGTCTGTGGACCGAGAAACCGGAAATTTTATTTCATAGGGAAAAAACCGGGAATTTCATTTAGGATCGGCAATTTTCTGTAATTTATTGAAAAATATACTTTTTTTCTACTTTATCTTCTTTTTATTGTATTTCAAGCGAATGCAAAATAATTCAGAATTTTTAATATTTGAAATACATATAAAAATTTGCAATTTCTTATATAATTTCAGGAATCTCAATAACTGTGATAAAATTCCTGAGAATCCATTTAACATTCTAGAAAATCTAGTGAAATTCTTTTACATTTCGTAGACTCGCTTTATATTAATATTTCGTAAAATTACATATGATATTCTTTAAAATTACTCAAAATTCCATGAAATCTCTTTAAATCCTTTAAAATATACGAAAAGACAATGAATTAACTATTAAAATTCTACAAAATATCGTTAAATCCTTCAAAAAATTACTTAAAGTTCGACGAAATCTCATAAAATCACATTATATTCCTAACAATTATTTAACATTTCATGAAATCTCTTAAAATTCCTCAAAATCCAATAAAACACCTTAAATGAAATCCCATAAATTTCGGAAAATCTCAATAAATATCCTTAAATCCTTTCAAATTCTTTAAAATTACTTAAAATTCCATGAAATCTCTTTAAATCCATTTAAATAACTGAAAATCTAATAAAATTGCGTAAAATCTCTTGAAATTCCTTAAAAATTCCCAAAATAACTTTAAATTCTACAAAATATCGTTAAATCTTTCAAAAAATTACTTAAAATCCCGTGAACATAAAATTCTTGTAAATTTCATAAAATTACATAATATTCCTTAAAATTATACAATATTATGCACAAATCTTTCAAAATTACTCAAAATTCAAATTGAAATCTCATAAAATCTTATAAAATTCTTGAAAACCTAATGAAATTTCGTAAAACTACCTAAAATCGCACGATCTCCTGAAATCCCTTAAAATTTATAAAAATCCCAATAAATGTCTTACGATCCTTTGAAATTCTTTAAAACTTCCAAAAATCTTTAAAATCCCCAAAAAATATTAAAGTCAATTGATATTACTTAAAATCCCACGAAATTGCATGAAATCACATTATTCCTTAAAATTAATTAAAATTTCTTAAAATGTCGTTAAATCTCTTTAAATTCCTGCAAATCCACTGAAAGTTCGTTAAACCTTTTGAATCTCTGAAAACCCAATTACCAGTCGGGGTCGTCTAGGGGCTAATTAATTATTAAATTAAGTTATTAATTACTTATAATGAATTAGTTAATAGTTTATTTTCAATATTATTATTATTATTATTATTATTATTATTATTATTATTATTATTTAAAAATTCTTTCTTAAAACCTCGATTTTCAATATGTTTCGAATTTAGACTTGTGAATAATGATAAACGAAACCAATATGCTTTCAAAGCTTTGACTTTGATTCTTTTGAAAAGCTTCTCCTCAATTTTCATATAAATTTGAAAATTCCTTTTTAAAATATCACTTTTCGTCATTACAAAATCCCACAAAATTTCATGAAATCCCTTAAAATTTCTGAAAATCTCAATCAATAGTCTTAAACCCTTTCAAATTCTTTAAAATTCCAGGAAATCTGTTAAAATCCTTTAAAATACCTGAAAATCCAAAATTGCGTGAAATCCCTTAAAAGTTCCTAAAATAACTTATAATTCTACAAAATATTTATAAATCTTTCAAAAAATGATTTAGTCCCACAAACTCTCCTGAACTCCTTTAAATTTTATGAAATCACATTATTCCTTAAAATTACTTAAAATTTCTTAAAATATCGTTAAATCTTTCAAAATCCCACTAAATCTCATTAAATCTCTTAAAATTCCTGAAAATCCACTAAAAGTTCGTTAAATCTCTTGAATCTCTTAAAAATTCTTCAAATCGCATAAAGTTCGCTTAAAAATAATCGTGCATTAAAGAATCAAGCAAACTTATTTATACATCATAAATCTTTGAGAGTGTTAAGAATAAAAGCAAGTCTAATATCATTTTTAGACTTGACGTATTTTATCCTATCTTCTTAAAAGTTACCGTATATTTCTAGAGTGAAGTTAAAAGTGTTTTCCTAGCCTGGGTTGAAGGATATAAAATGAGGGAGGAAAGGAGAAACACACCCTGTGCTCCTGTCGCTCTTATAGTCTCTGGAGCACGCATTATACTCACGCGAACGTTTACTCGATAAATCCTGTAGTTTCCTCACCGGGCAGGTTTTACAGCATTTACTGCACCCTCCTTTTTTCGGTCTTGTCACACTACGTGCCTGTAAACACCACCTTGGGGCTTACTTTTGCAGGTGACCGTCGCGTCGTATATTCCTGCAAACAAGACGAAGATTGCCAATAAATAATCGGTGATACATCGTCTCTTCTTGTTAGCTGATTTTGTAGACAATCTAGGCAGAGGGATAATGTCGAAAGCAATCAAATCTCTTCTGTACAAACTTTGTACACAAACCTGATGCTTTACTCTCTTTTCTCTTATTTTCGTGGAACATGAAACTTGTTTCTCATTATCGAAGAAAAGATTGATTCTCATTATAAGCAGAGGGACAACAGAATGAAAAATTCTTTGAATTATAAAATTATAAAATTATTAAATTAGTATCTAAATTATACATTCAAGAATTTTTAAACATTATTATTTTCATGATAGATTTTTATCTTTAATTCAAAATCTCCGCGTGAATGAACGGCACTTGCTCAAGCAAATGTGTGTTCAAACACACGTGATTGATTCAAACCGAGTTTATTTCATCTCAGAGTGTATGTTTATCTCTTACTTCATACTCTCGGCCTATAATTTTCTTTATGACCGACGTGCTCTAAGGTGCAGTGTGTAAAGTTGCAATGATTACTTGGCAGTACGTGTGCTAAAGAAAACCCGTCTAGAAACGTGTACAATATATATATGCAGCCGGAAATGCCGGTTTTCTAATATTCCTGTGTGAAAATTCTCGAAGTTGTATCTCAGATAAAAAGTTTTGGTCTTTGTTATAGTTTAAGTCCGTTTTTAGACGTAACGCTAGATTTAGGCCCTTATTAGTTAATGATGATAATTACTTTGGTTTTTGTAGTTCAATAATGCACTGAATGACGCAGAACTGAAAATTACACCGGAAGTGAGCGACACAAACGTGCAAACACAGGCGTGCAACACGAATATGAAGAAACGGAGTTTGTTGCGTGTTAAACCAAATTTTAGAAGGAAAAAGCGTGGTGATCGATTACAGGTGGAAACCCTTACAAACGACGAGGAGAAAAATAAGTATTGAATAAATTGGTAGTGAAGAATATGTTTTAAAAAGCTGGGTGGCCACATGTCAGCTTTTACAAATTTTGTGAAATTTTTATTTTTTAAGTGATTTTGGAAGGCTTGTAAGAATTTTAAGAAGTTTTGATTATTTTAAAGTGATTTTAAGGAATTTATATGTTGTTCATGGAATTTAAAAAAATTCCAAGTCATTTATGATTTTTAAAAGATTTTGTCAAATAATTGTAAAGAATTTCATGAAATTTTAAATATTGTCACTACAATATAAGAAATTTAAAGATATTTCTAGGAATTTAAAAAGATTTCAGCGAATTTTAATAGGTTTCCAATAATTTTAAAAGATATTGGTGCAAATTAAGGGATTTTAAAGTTCCTCATGGCATTTTAAAGGATTTCACGACATTTCTATGATGTTTTAAAGATTTTGTTGAATTTTACCAATTGTTCCAAGATTTTAAAAGATTTTTACTTATTTTAAGGGATTTAAAATTTTTTCTTAGAATTATAAAAGCCTTTAAGAAACTTGTAAGAATTTTAAGAGATTTTATAGGATTATTAATATCCTCGTGGAATTTAAAAGTATATTAAAAGGCTTTTAAGAATTTTATTATAAGAAATTCTAATTAGTTTATAGTAATTTTAAGGAATTTAAATGTTCCTCCTGAATTTTAAAGGATTTCGCACAATTTTTATGATTCATAATAGATTTTATAAAAGTTTAACGAATTTCAAGAGGTTTTCAAAAATTTCAAGAGATCTTTACGTATTTTAAGGAATTTTAATGTTTTTTGTGATATTATAAAGGATTTTAAGAAGATTGCAAAAATTTTACGTAATTTTGCTACATTAAAAATAATTTTAAGGAATTTTAATAGTCTTCATAGAACTAAAAAAAATTTCAAGTTATTTTTGATTTTTAAAAGATTCTGTAAAAATTTATTATTTCAAGATTTGTTTTTTTTTTTAAGATTTTAATTCACTTCAAGGAGTTTTAAAGAATTTCAATAGATTTTTATGATTTGTAAAAGATTTTGTAAAATAATTGTAAAGGATTTCATAGAATTATAAATATCGTAGTGTAATCTTAAGAAAAAAGATGTTTCTAGGAATTTCAAAAGATTTAAAGTGCTATGATACGGAATTTTTAAAAAATTCCAATAGTATTATTATTTTAAATTTGTGTGCATTTGTAATACTCTTTGCCATGGAAATTTATCTGAAAGTCAGGGAAGATTCAGGGAAATTCCCGTGCCAAATTTTCTGTACAGCTTTTGCTATTTCGGTATTTCGCTATTTTCGAATCTTCTTTTTATATTTTCAAAATGAAATATTATTAGTATTGGATGAACATTACCTGGCCCGGATTCTCGAGAGCAAAATTCTTCTTTGAACCATAGCCAAATTCATAAACAGTAAACATACCTGGATTGAACAGGTAGGCGATTAAACGTGGAGCAGAAACGTAATGCAGTGAATGCGCGTATCGGGATGTTACAGATGAATTCAGCAGAGCGGAACACCTCGATAAAACAATCCTTTGCCAGGTTCTGCGTGTGTATTGCAACGAAATAATATTCAGTGCATATTCGCAACTCCTGCAGCATTACTGGTTAACAGTCGGCTTTCTGCGTTTAATTTACAGGTAAAACTTCCTGTACATAAATTTTCCTATGCCCTTAACCGGGCCCAGTTCGAAGAACACCCAGCCCTGATTGAATTCTGAGTGTTTCATGCCGGGGATGAAACACTCACTGCGGGCTCGGAGCTGAAAACCGAATTACCATTCAGGGTCGTCTAGGGGCTAATTAATTATTAAATTAAGTTATTAATTACTTATAATAAATTAGTTAATAGTTTATTATTATTATTATTATTATTATAAAATTGCTTTCTTAAAACCTCGATTTTCGATATATTTCGAATTTAGACTTGTAAATAATGATAAACGAAACCAATATGCTTGCAAAGCTTTGACTTTGATTCTTTTGAAAGGCTTCTCTTCTCCTAGATTTTCATATAAATTTGAAAATTCCTTTTTAAAATATCACTTTTCGTAATTTTCCAACTTAGAAGATGAAATTTGTCTATTTATAAGGAAGAGGAATTTGGTACGGCTATAGATTTACAAAAATTGATGTAATATGTGGTAATATTATTAATTCAGGTCCTGAGATAATATTATTAATATCCCCACCTCTGTAGAGTTTTGTGTGTGAAATTAGAGATTAAAAGTACTTTTTCAAGCCCAGTAATCGCAATAAACGTTCATTTCACAGTTGAAACGAAATGGTTCCAATAATCAATTGGGGATTTCACTTTGAGGGTATTAATCGCATAATTTTGCAAATATACCTACTCGTTCAGAGCAAGCCATGGTTGCGGTAAAATCGGTGGTAATGCGAGAACGGGGGGTGTTTGGTCCGGCTGTATTTACACATGTGAATGCCTATCCCAATCGAGTTACCCATCCCAAAATCGGGACTCTGTTTGTCGGGGTATCTAAAATACGCGCACGTCGGACATATATCCTTTGGCAAAGGCAAGTGAGAATCGAACTGTTCAGGTTAATATCATTGCTTTAGAGCAGGACAGTTCCAATACCAACATAACATAAACCCGGAAGGCCTCTGTACTGGAGTATATTGGTAAGGGGGTAGAAAGGGAAACCGGAAGGCGAAACATTGGATCGTTATACTGTAGAAACGGCAATACCTATCGGCAACCCCATAAAATCAGGGAAACATGTGTTTCAAACCTGTGCTGTACTCACAACATTTGAGCGCGATTAAGTCACTGATGCAGTCACTAAACTATAAACATTAAACACTTGTACGCGAGTCAGGTTTCACACTCACGGTGACTAGGTTCTCACACAAAAGACCACGATTCTGATACGATTTCCGACTTCTAAGCTAATGGTGTTTAATACACTCGCTTTTCTGTAATCGAATAGTGAAAATATAGGTACATTGTGGGTGGAATGTGGATTACACTGATTTTGTAAGAAAAAAATGTAGGAAAAGTCTTGAATGTTCAAATTAAGAAAATATTTTTTTCTAATTCTATTTTATACAGAAAAATGTTAATTTCTATTTTAATTTAGTTGAAACGTTTCATTTTGAATAAAAATAATCATAGACATTCGAAATGTCTTCCATATTCTTCCATAAAAAGTTAATTTTAATGCAAGTGAATTCATGTTTTAGCAATTCATGTTTATAGTTGAAAATACAATCAATATAAAAATTCGTTCATTTGAACATTCAGAACTTAAACCACGTAGAAAAAAATAATCAATAAATGTAGTTTTGAATCAATAAATCTGGTTTGAAAGCAGATATTTCATTGATTCGAATGTATAATAGTATAAATTTATGATATCAATATTCAGGATGGCTATATGTCAGGGAAATGCGAGTGGTTGTCAGAGAAAATAGAAATTGATATTTAAGCTATCTATACCTCTATTTTTGTCGTATTGCTTATTACATATATAGATTTTATAGTTTACTTAACAGATTTTAGAAACTTTCTGAAGATTTCGAAAGATTATAAAGGAATTCCAGGCATTCTTTGAAATGTTTTTGGTTTTTAAAGATTTGAAGAGATTTTTAATAATTTTAAAAGATTTTAAAAGGTTTTTAGGAATTTATATGGATTACAAATGATTTAGTGGAACTTTACAAGGAGTTCATGAAATTTTAAGAGATTTTTAGGAAAGTTTAGGGATTTTGAGGAATTTTAAAGGATTTTAATGTTCTTCATGAAATTTTAAAGGTATTCATGAGATTTTTATAATTTTGTGGAGTTTTGAAAAGTTTTCAAAAACTTTTAAAGATTTGTACATATTTTAAGGAATTTAAAAGTTTTTCGTGAAATTTAAAAGGATTTTAAAAGATTTCTA
Organism: Synergus japonicus; assembly: GCA_900474275.1. NCBI lineage: Eukaryota > Metazoa > Arthropoda > Insecta > Hymenoptera > Cynipidae > Synergus > Synergus japonicus. The sequence continues at coordinate 82,085 of UCOH01004732.1, read as the reverse complement.
AAATTATAAGAAATTTATATTATTGTAAATTATTTTTAAAGAATTTAAGTGTTCCTCATGGAATTGTATAGGATTTCACAACCTTTTGTAATCTATAAAATATTTTGTAGAAGTTTAAGGAATTTTAAAAGGTTTTCAAGAATTTTAAGAGATCTTTATGTATTTTAAAAGATTTAAAAGTTTTTCGTGGAATTATAAAGGATTTTAAGAAGCGTAACATTTTTTTAAATTATTTTAAGGAATTTGAATATTCCTCGTAGAATTTAAAAAAATTTCAACTCGTTTTTTGATTTTTAAAAGATTTTGTGAGATGTTTTTATTTAAAGAGTTGGTTTTTTTTAGATTTTAATACAGTTTAGGGAATTTTAAAGAATTTCATGAGATATTTGCGATTTTGAGAAGATATTGTAAAATAATTGTAAATGATATCTTTTGGAATTTTAAATATTGTAGTGCATTTATAAGAAATTTAAAGTTTTTTCTGAGAATTTCAAAAGATTTCAGCGAATTTTAAGGGATTTCAATAGGTTTTCAATAATTTTAAGAGATTTTAGTGCATTTTAAGGGATTTTAAAGGATTTCACGAGATTTTAATAATGTAAAGTTTTCGAAATTTAAAAAAATTTTATACGTATTTTAAGATATTTAACAGTTTCTAATGATTTCAAGAGATTTTGAATAATTTTGAAAGAATTAAAAGGATTATAATTATTTTCGCGGAATTTTCAAGGATTTTAAGGATTTTACAAAAGATTTAGTAGAATTTTTAAGGATTTCATGAGCTGTGATAAGATTTCTAAGAATTTGAAGACATTTTTAGAGATTTTAAGGAATTATAAATATTTTCGTAGAATTTTAAAGGATTTTAAAAACCTTGTAAAAATTTGAAGAAATAATTTTTTCAAAGTGATTTTGAGGCGTGTGATTGAAATTTTAAAGAATCTCACAAAATGTTTATGATTTATACAAGATTTTGTAAAATTTTATAGAATTTCAAGGGGTTTTCAAGAATTTTAAGAAGCTTATAAAAATTTAAAGATGTTTTGACATTTTGAAAATGATTGATAGGAATTTAAATATTCCTCGTGGGATTTTATAAAATTTTTTATGATTTTTAAAAGATTTTCTGGAATTTTACCAAATTTTCAGAGATTCTTACGTATTTTAAAGAATTTAAAAGTTCTTCATGGAATTAAAATAGATTTTAAGAAACTTGAAAAAGTTTTAAGAAATTTTAGATTGAAAGATATTTTGATTTTTTTAAAGTCATTTTAATGGATTCTATTGAAATTTTAAAGAAACTCAAAAAAGATTTTTATAATTTATAAAAGATTTTGTGAAATTGCAAAGGATTTCATGGAATTTTAATACATTTTATAGGATTTTGAATATTATATTGAAATTTTAAGGAATTTAAATGTTTCTAGGAATTTCAAAAGATTTCAGCAAATTTTAATAAGTTTACAATAATTTTACAATAATTTTAAGAGATTTTGACGCATTTTAAGATATTTTAAAGTTCCTCATGGAATTTTCAAATATTTCAAGAGATTTCAAAAATATTTTGTGGAATTTTGACGGAATTGTAGGAAATTTAAAAAGATTTTTAGGAATTGAAAAACAATTAGAATAATGTCAATGTTTTATAAAAATATCATTAACTTTCGAAATAATGAATATTTGTAAAATATAAATATACAATAGAGGCACCTTTTAGACTCTGCTCTAAAAATATAAATCTCCAAAAGTTTAATTAAAATAACACCTTTTTTTCCTAAAATTCATCACAATTAAAAAAAAATTTCTTAAAAATTGCTACAAAAACATTTACTCTCACATTAAATACACGTTTATCTCCCTACATGCCCGAGACTTGTCTGCACAATAATTCCAAGCTAAAAGAGCAATTTCCTTCTAACAATCTAAACGATAGTTTGAAATAGAAGCCATCAGGCTATTGGCAACATACTTATACAGATCTCATAATAAAATTTCTCAAGCGTGTAATAGATCCATTTGAGGAAGTATGAAAATTTAGTTGGAAGAAAGTGCATAGTCTACATCGTTTTACTGGTGAAATTATATTCCCAATGACCTTGGCCGAGAATTCCAGTTGGTAGACTTAATAGTCGTGAATTCAGTAGAAATAACCGTTACTAGTGAGACGTTTTGATATCAGAGTAGGAATATTTCTCAATTCTCAATGTATACTATAAAGTTGTCAGGAAAAAAAGGAAACTTGTCACCAATGTTTATTCTCATGACTTTCTCCAGTACTTGAAGAACTCCAATCATTTAATGACTACTTTCGAGTTACTTTTCTTTCTTCCTTTCCGAGCATCTTTCTTTCCACGAGCATCTTCCTTTCCACTGAAACTCTTCTTTTCAAGGTCATTAAATGTCGAGTCTCCTTCATTAATTTAATTCAGATTGAAGCAGCAATCTATGTGTAAATACATGACATGCAACTCTCATTATTTATTTAAGAAATATGTATTTTTTTAAGAAATATATATATTTTTTAAGAATTACATTTATTCTTTTTAAAAATATTTCTTAAATCTACAAGAAATTTTATGGGACAGAAATCTTTCTGTAATTTGTCTTTAGCTATGTTTTTAAACAGTTCATTTTCTCGGGGTATTTGTTCTCTTGAGGAAAGTTAATTTATTAGATAATAAATTTTATTCTACTTCCTGGTAAAACATGAGTGAACGGAAAAACATTTGTCAGCTTCATTTGTGAGAAATAATTTGTCGAATACAAAACTTTAGAATATCCCAATTGATTGATTATTGTCATAATATATGATATATGATATATGATATATTCAGAGGCGTTGAAAGTAGAGATTTCAAAGTCTGGCAATTGTCTCTATTTTTAGCTATCCAGGCATTCAAGTCTCTCACGTGTAATCTACCGTAGGCTGTTTTTTAGTAGGTTCCATAATAAGCTTTCTGAAACATAAATAACATTTTCTCAAAGGCATATTTAAAAAATTTCAGGCTCATTTCAAATAATAAGCAATTATTGACTCTAATAAGCAATTATTGACACTAATAATCAATTATTTGAAGAATTTAGAATATCCAAATTGATGCATGTTCAAATACTGAATTTCACACACAATTGAATGTAACTTGAAATCCAAGGTGTTAAAATTGAAAGAAAACCAAGAAAGAAAATTAATCAATGGAAATATTGATAGGTCGTAAATTATAATTATTTTAATAATACATCACAGTTACCAGATTTACTTCCGGTAAAAGAGTGAAAAAACACGAAGACTCGTGAAAGTCAATTGCATTGAGTCGGAACGTAAGAAGATGTACCACTTTGCAGAAATAAAAGTGATATCGTAGTTTATGGATCTCTCACCTTCCTATTTTCCATAATCTTGTGGAATCACTATCTTCGCGGTGAAACTCGTGAACTGCAATTTTGTCTCGGGTTAAACCAGAATCGGAGAAACATGTTTTGAATTAACGAGATTGAAAAGAGGGATATTATATTAAATATCAAACAGGAAAGAAAAAGGTGAAAGGCATAAATTACGTAGATTGAAAGCGTTTTATTAACAAATCCAAAATATAATATTAACATTTAAAAATCGATATTTAAATATCAATATTTAAATATACAATATTTAAAGTCAATCGTATACCATAAAGAAAAAAGGTATAAATATTTGAACATGCATGAATTCTCGATTGAAAAATGCATTAACACTGAACATGGAGAGATGAAAATTTGATAGGGGATTTTGTTTAATTTCATATATAATACCTTACAAATTTCCTGGTCTTTTTTTTTGCGCATCAAATACCTTGGGGTAAATTGTCGACGAGGATTTGAATGCCAGGAAAAAGTAACCTCGCAGCGCTCCTCTTTTTTTTTATTTTTAATCTCATTCACTGCTGTCTCTCCATTTTTTAATTCGTTCGGTATTTCGCGATCGTTCGCATGTTAATTTTCGACGACCAGTGACGCTGCACGCCCTGGAGGCACAGACGTCGACGATATGCGAACCAGAGCCCTGCACATATGTGTACACTGTATACGTCGGTACATACAATTGAAACTAGCTGGTCCACACCAAATTTTCAACTTTTTTTCAAATCAGACTTTGTTATTCGCAATATAAAACAGGTTCACTGAAAAGTCATTTAGAAATGGATAAAAAGAAATTTAATTTTCTCTGATCAACTTTTACAATATTTTATTTCGAGTTTATGTATTATATTTCGAATTTACACAGAAAAAACAAGGTCTGAAAGTGTTTACAGCTAAAATCAATTTTTAGGCTGAATTTCAGTCTTAAGTCAGTTTTTAGTCTTGTTTTAAGACTAAAAAATCTAAAAACAAGACTTCTTAGTCTTAATGCAAGACTAAAAACTGACTTAAGACTGAAATTCAGCCTGAAAACTGATTTCAGCTGTAAACACTTTCAGTCCTTGTTTTTCTGTGTATATATTTTATTTCGAGTTTATATTTTATTTGATGAAATGAAATTTCTTTTTATGAATTTAAACAATTTTTTTCGTATTTGATATTTTTTTGAATATGGAAAACACAACTAAGATTTCCAGAGGACCATTTTTATGGAAAATTATTTAAATAACCAATTTTTATGGATCATGCATGTCATAATTTATTTTTTACTTCCATATATTATATATATGGAAAATACATATATATATTTGATTCTCTTCAGTAAAATAGTTGAAAATTGTTTTTGTAATTTATATTTGTCATCTGCGGTGATAATATTTTTATTTCATGAATCTTGAAATTAATATGGTTGTTTAAAATTGCGAATTTTGTAGATGAGTTGAATGTGACATCACTTTGATTCACACATTGTTTTTACTGCATGATTGATAGGTAAATTCCATTTTCCATATACAATTAAGAAAGCAATCCATCACAGATGAAGTAATTAATGGAATATGATTGGTAATAACGAGTTTTGAATGGTCGATATTCGTGTTCGTTGAAAACTAGTGTCCGATAAAATTTGTGTTTTTGGAAATAGAGATACTAGGTACATTCCTGAAATGGATAAAAAAATATCTCTAAAAATGAATGATTTATTTTTAAAAAACGAGGGGTCGATCATTCTGAGTTTCTAATATTCCCAAGAGAATATTTGGGATTACAAGGAATAAGAAGAATACGTGAATATATGCAGGAATAATAATAATAATAATAATAATAATAATGATAGTAATAATAATAATCGGAAATATTTCTAAATATTTCCTCTCTACCAATTGTTGCCCTTAAGTGTCTATTTTAACATTGTAAAATAATTGAATTGAATTTCAAGTGATTGCAAAATATTTCAAAATATTATTGAGTATTTAAAAAATATTTTTTTATAGAAATCAATATAAATTTTAAGAGATTTTGAATTAAAAAAAATTAAAAGATTTAAAAGTAATTTCAATATATCTTAAAAGATTTCTAAAAAGAATTCCCAGGATTTTAAGAAATTTATTAGACCTCAACTCATTTGAATTCTGCTGAAATTAATTAAACATTCTTTAAAATCACTCAAAATCTCTTAAATCCACTTTGAAAGTGAAAAGTATATTTAAAATTAAATTTATTTATATTGTATTTTATATAATTTAAAATTATATTTATTTAAAATTTTAAATAAAAATTTAAAATTCGCTCACTTTAAAATTTATTGAAATCTTTTAAAACTCATTTATAAACTTTGACATTTTTATAATAAATTTATAGTATTTATACCACTTATTTCAACCCATTTGTACAGGACTTTGACCTAAACAAATATCGCAGTTATAATAACAATGTAGTATACTGTAAATATTATTATATAGATGAAAATAGAAGCTGTTTTTAAATAAATAATAAATAAATAAATTTACCGAAATTTAAAATTCCCGAAGTTGAAAATGTCCGAAGAATAAAAATTTCCAAAATGAAAATTCCTGAAAGAGGATAATAATGCCGAACTTATAATATTCCCAAAATTTAAACTTTCCGAAATTAAATATTCTTGAAAATATAAATTCTTGAAATGAATATTTCTCAACATTAAAAATTTCAGAAATTTTTGTCTAATATTTATTTCCTTAGGTTTTGTTCAAAGTTTGTATTAAAAATTTCTGTTTAAAATTTTGATAAAAAATTCCTGAAATTTTTAATGACAGAAAATATCAATTTCGGGAACATTGAACACATTTTAAGAGTTATTAAAGTTCCTCGTAGAATTTAGAATTATTTCAAGCGATTTTTAAAAGATTTAGTGGCATTTTTAAGGATTGTATGAAATTTTAAATTTTTTAGGGGTTTTAAAAAATTTTCAAATTTTTTTATAAATTTAAAGGATTTGAAATGCTTCTGAGGAATTGTGTAACAATTAGTGAAAATTTAACGGTTTTCATGAAATTTAAAGAGATTTTTGGTAATTTTAAAAGATTTGGAAATTTTTTGGGGAATTTAAAGGATTTGAAATGATTCTCTGAGAAATTGTATACCAACTAGTGAAAATTTTAGGATTTTCATGAAATTTTAATTAATTTGAAGGGATTTCGTCGAATTTTAAGAGTTTTGCAAGATTGTCGTAAATTTGAGAGATTTTCACGAATTTTGACTGTTGTGAAGTAAATTTAAATTTCAAAAGATTTAAAGTGATATATAAAATTTTTTTAAAATTTCTATAGTATTTTTATTTAAAATTTTTTTGCATTTTTAATACTTTTCTGTCAAGGAAATTTATCTAAAGTTCACGGAAAAGTCAGAGAAATATAAGGGAAATTAAAAAATTGAATCTTATTTAAATCAGTTACAAATTTTTATTTTTGGTCAGATATTTGAAATAATATGACTCAAAAGTTCTTTGATCAAATAATTAAATAATTAAATATTCTTAAAAATGAAAATTCCCAGATGAAAGATGAAATTAAAGTTTCCCAAGATTAAAAATTTCTGTTTAAAATTTTGAATAAAAATTCCTCAAATTTTTAATGATAGAAAATATAAATTTCGGGAATTTTAAATGTCAGTAAATTTACCTGATCCCTTAAATTTCTCGATATTATTTAAAATCATTTAAAAAAATGCTTTTGCATCTTTTAAAATCCTTTAACGACCTCTTAAACCTTAAATCCCTGGAACTGAGAATATTGATAAAATAAATGGGAATATTTAATGAGTCTACCAAGAATATCAGAACAAAACCACAAAAAAAAAAGCCAAAGAGCGACTTAATGAGATAAGAATTTCTTTTTCTTTTTATGACATCCTTAATTCCACTATTTTAATTTAAACATTTTGTAATTGCTTTTGAATATTTGATATGATGGTATTATACAATATATAAAATATATAAAATCCATTTAACATTCGAATTGGAAATAATAATAATAATGTCAAGTGCAGTGAGCTCTTTTGCTGATAAAATCACGCATACAATTTTGCGCATGTACAAAGTACAGTATAGTTGTATCGCTGTTATTTTCATGCTGACCTATGCGAATTATTTTCGTTCGCATAAACAGAGCTGAAACTTGAAAGGGGAGTTTAAATTGTTCAGTAGTTCGGGCGAGCCAGCGGCAGCTTGCTGTCCATCATGAAGATTCGTGCGCTTGAAGCTCATTGATTAACCGTTGTCTGCCCGGCGCATCGCGCCCGGGGGCTACGTTTATGAAAACTTTTTGCATCGACCATCCCCTTCACCGGCGTGAAGTACAGATAGAGATAAAAGCGGTGGCGCATCGCGTAAAACAACACTGCGGATTGTTCCGGAAGTTCTGTGTCGACTGTACCGGAAGTGGATTTTTCGAGAAGGGAGAACATTTTATCAGGTGTCTCCTGTTTTGTTTTCAATTTTTTTGCCCTCAAGACACGCATTTTTGTTTATCCGCGCAAATTCCACCGACAGTTAATTAAAATTCCCTAAAAAAAAAAACAAATTTTCTATAAAAGATGCTTTCTTTTTTGATATTTTTTTTTCTTAAAAATCTTAATTATATTTAATTTCTAAAATTTGAAAAAAGATTTTATCCAAAAGAAATCGTATCCTTATTTACCGATAAAGTAGCGAATAGACTTTCTATTATAAGACGGTCTTTCTGTTAAGAGTCGCTGTCTGTCGGCACTGCCAACAACTAATGTGACAAACACCTGATCATTAAATTCGAAGATCGATAACTGGAATCAAATTCTGTAAACAAATATTTTTCAAACATTATTATTTTTTTTATTAAAGTCAGGGTGTTTATATGAAAGGGAAGTCAGGGAAATGTCAAGGAAAAAAATTTATGGTTTATTTATAGTTTATTGAACAGATTTTAGAAACTTTCCAAAGATTTCGAAGGATTATAAAGAGTCTCCAGGAATTTTTTGAGATTTTATGTGTTTCTAATGATTTCAAGAGATTTGTATACTATTGAAAAGATTTAGTAAAATTTTAAAGGAGTTCATGAAATTTTACGAGATTTTTTAAGAATGTTTAGGGAATTTTAAAGAATTTTAAAGGATTTTAAAAAGATTTTAAGAAATTTTGATTTTTTAAAGTGACTTTAAGGGATTTTAATGTTCCTCGTGGATTTTTAAAGGATTTTATGAGATTTTTATGATCCGTAAAAGATTTTGTAAAATTGTAAAGGATTTAACAGGATTTTAACAGATTTTAAAGAATTTATGACATTTTATAGGATTTTAAATATTATAGTGAAATTTTAAGGAATTTAAAGCTGTTTCTATAGGAATTTCAAAAAATTGCAGTGAATTTTAAGGGATTTCAATAAGTTGTAGAGATTTTTACGGATTTTAAGAGATATTAAAATTCCTCATGGAATCTTGAAATATTTTATGATATTATTAAAATATTTTGTGGAATTTTAAAGGATTGTTGGAAACTTTAAGAGATTTTTGAGAATTTAAAATATTTGAAATGATTTTTAGGAATTTTGTATCAATTAATGAAAATTTAAGGGTTTTCATGAAATTTTAATAAATTTGAATGAATTTCGTAGAATTTTAAGTTTTCCAAGGTTGTCGAATATTTGAAAGATTTTCACGAATTTTTAATTTTGCGAAGTGATTTTAAATTTCAAAAGATATAAAGTGGCATACGAAATGTTTGAGAAATTTCAATAGTATTTTTATTGTAAGTTTTTTCGCATTTTTAATACTTTTCTGTCAAGGAAATTTATTTGAAATTCAGGGAAAAATGAGTAAATTTCTTATTTCTGAGAGACCACCTCTAATGGTAAATAATTTTTAAAAAATCAAAAAGTCCACGACTTTCTTAAGATTTTAATACTATTTTTTATATTATTTTAATAGATTTTAAAATTATTATTAATTTTAATAATAGATGAAAGATTCTAACTATAATATTTTTTTGTTGCAGGTATGTATTCCCGTAAGTTTCACGGAGGTGGCGATCAAAAAAAGAAAACCCATCAAGCTTTAAGGATTTTTACAAAATATTAACTATTATTAATATTATAATAATAATATTAAATATTATTAAGGCATTTCTTCAAATTTAAAAATCTTTCTAGGAATTTCAGTGAATTTTAAGAGATTTTCAAGGTTGTCGTAAATTTGAGAAATTTTTACGAATTTCAAGTGCTGCAAAGTAATTTTAAACAAAAGATTTAAAGTAATATTAGACAAAATCTTTTGTTAAATTTTCAATATAAATAATACTGAAAATTTCTTCGCACTATTAATATTTTTCTTTCAGGGAAATTTTCTGAAAGTCAGGGGAAAATCAATGAAATTTCAAGGATATTTCATGTCAATGAAAAAATTGAAGCAACCCTGAAATCTCTCGAGGATAAAAAAACTTATTTTACCAATTAAATTCAAAATTTGAAGCTATATTACCCATTTTCATTTTAAGTTATTTCATATTTAGATTGGACTGAAGTTTCAGATATCTTTTCGGACGATTTTTTGTTTTCAATTTGCTGACTTTGAAAACAATCTTCACATTATTTTCATTATATGAAATTTATTGTGATTTACAGAAAATTTAAAGGGTGTAACGATGTTTTGTAAAACTAAGGGAGTAATTCTAAGGGACTTTACGATATTTTATAGTAATTAAGTAATTTTAAGGACGCTTAACAGATTTAAGGAATTCAACGAAATTTCATTAGATTTTCAGGAATTTAATGAGATTTCATGGGATTTTGAGTAATTTTCAAGATTTTACGGAAAATTTAAAGGAATTTTATTAAACTTATTGAGGTTCCTGAAATTTGACAAGGCATTACAAGTTCTTATAATTGAAAGATTAAAAATTATAATTTATTTTGCATATACTTCTGATTTTAAAATCCTTTGATTTGAAATTGTGTAGAACATCCATTGTTTTGGTACCAGTAATTAAAAAAATACGGTTTTTCAACCTTGGTTTCTATTTTTTGGACATTATAAACAAGAAAATGGAAACAAAAAGATTCGTCAGAAAAGACGTCTGAACCTTCAGTCCGACAGTCCAATCATATTTAGAACAAAATGAGATAAAAATGATGAATAAATGATGAATAAAAAATGTGATAGAGTAAGAAGATAGCACATCCCTTGCAGTGCAGGTAGTAGGAAGTGCGGTACTTGTACTTTTCATTGGCGTTCGCGTCGCGTCTTAGTTTGCTCCGAAGACTGAACTTTTAGAGCTCGTAAACGGGCTACCGGCGGCTTCAGGGTTTTACGACTCATTTGCATCCGCCTTTAAAGGCTGAGTCCCACAATTAAACCCGTCGAGCGCAGCTGTACCTTTCCTAGTATACCTTCTCGCTCGTATATTCAATATCCAAGATATGAGCTCTCTAGAGATCGATCGCACCAGGATCTCTCAGAGGATGTCTGTTCGTAAAAGCTAGCAGGAGTAAAGGGCTCTCGAAAACGGAAGTAGCCGTTAAACTTGGTTTCCGTTTCATAAACTCAAGCGTATCGCGGGTAACTGCACCGCGCCTTTATATTTTTATTAGACACAATATTTTTCACTCTAAAGTGCCTCCGACACCCTATAAATCTCTGGATTTTAAAAGAAAGACCAGTAATAGAGAAAAAGACTGATTACACTGAAAATCGTGTGTATAATTTTTAAAGGAAAAGCTTTTTTTAGAGATTTTTATTTGAAAAGCTCTAAAAAGTTGAGAAGGCATTCTTGATATCGAAATCAAAGCTGTCAAGTAATTTTAGGGGATTCTGAACAAATAAAAAAAAATCCAAAGTAGTATAAAGATTTTCAATTAATTTCAAAAGGTTTTTAAATATTTCAAAGGATTTTGAATGATATTCGAATGTTTTAAAGATTTTAAAAGTAGTCCAAGGAATTTAAGGATTCTCAAGTGATTTCATGAGATTTCAGAAATATCCAGACATCGTAAAGAATTTCGAACTATTTTGCTTCCTTGAAAACGCAAATAAAAAAAAATTCAAAATGATGAAAACTTTGCGTATTAGAATTAAAATATGGCAAAGGGAATGTTAAGGGATTGGCAAAAGGAATTTTAAGAGGAAATGGCTAAGGGAAATGGCAAAGGAATACCATTTTTTTACCATTCTATTTTTCATACATAGGCCAGTCTAGTTTGGCAGGAATAGACAGCCATGAAAATTCTTTACTGGCGCTAGCATAATTCTAGTCTTCCACGAATTATTTGATCAAATATTTCTTTGTCCCCTTCTCTTTTCCGCGTACTAGTTGGACGGCTGCAACTGTACATAAAATATTTTTAATGTAAAGATCCTCATTTTCAAATGTAATTAAGGCCATGTAAGACTTACTCGATCTCTACCTTACCAACATTTTTTTCTCTGCAACGCTACGTCTACATTTATTGACATATCAAATTGAAATTTTCTAAAATTAAAGAAAAGATGCTAAGGTATGTTTATCTGGTCTTAAATTATTGTAAAAATAAAAAAATAATTTTTCAAAATTTTTTTTTTACAAATGTCAATATTTAAGACCAGATAAACGTACCTTAGTGTTTTATCTTCAATTTCAGAAAATTTCAATAAATGTAGACGTAGCGTTGTAGAGAAAAAATGTCAGAAAGGTAGGTATCGGGTAAGCTTTACATGGCCTTAATTGCACCATAAAAGCAAAATTTTCACCAACTTTATTCGCTCAATAATAAATATTTCTTTAAAAAAGAATAGGCAATCAATTCATCTCCCTCTACATGAAATGGAGGTAAATCACCGATAAGATGTAAATAATTAAAGTTGTAAAAGTAAAGTAAAGTAAAGTAAAGTTGGAAAAAGAGGTAAATCGAGCGTAAAATGAGTAAAACTATTATTTCTCTTAAATTAAATATCATGTACTCTTAAAACATTTAAATATTAATAATTGATCATCTTATTGATGATTTTTATAATATATAAATTTACTTGAAGAATTTCTGTCATATCAGAAACAATAAATTTTTTATATTATGAATAAAATGTCCTGGTTGATATATCAGCAGTGAGGCAAAGGAAAATAGTAATAAAATTTATAGTTGACATGATGAAAATTGAATGCAGGTAAAAAAACATGATTTTTTAAGAATTTATACTAAGCAAGTTCGTTAATTATAATTCAAAAGTGATGCAATAAAATGCGATAAAAATTTAAACATAGATATAAATTAATAAATTAATGGCATAGCTTTAAAAAAAATTTTTTTCTTTTTTAGATAAAAACATCGATTACTTATCCTTTGTGTAGAAAAGAAAATTACAGTTTTTAAGAAATATTTATTTCTTGTAGTATAATATCAGATTATACACTTAAAAGTATAATCTCTTCCTTTGAATTATATACCTTGCATTAGATATATTTTGTGTGTGTGTGTGTGTTATGGTTATCTGTAATTTAGATAGTTAATTTTTCGCTATATTTCTTAATGAATTTGAAAATAATTCAGAAGATTTTCAGGATTTTCAAGTAATTTAAAAAGTTTTTTTTAAATATTTCAAAGGATTTTGAATAATATTAGAATTTTTTAAAGATTTTAAGGAGTTTAAATCAGTTATAAGAAGATTTTTAGTGAATTTAAGGAATTTTTTATGAATTTCAAAAGAATTTAGAAGAATTTCAAGCTTTTCAATTAATTTAACAATATGTTCAATTGTTTCAAAGGATTTTGAATGATATTAGTATTTTTTTTTTAAGATTTTAAAGGAAGTCCAAAGAATTTAATGATTTTTAAGAGATTTCACGAGATTTCAAGAATATTAAGACATCCTAAAGAATTTCGAAATATGTTTAATGATTTTAAGAAGCTCAATGCAGTTTTAAAAGACTTTTAGTCAATTTAATGAAATTATGATGAATTTCAAAAGAATTCAAAAGAGTTTCAAGATTTTCTAAGTAATTACAATTTTTTAAAAGTAGTTGAGGGATTTTTAAATGATATTAAAGAATTTTACAGGATTTTCAAAAAAGTTCAAATTAAACTTCAAATTTAAAGAATTTCAAATTTAAAGATTTTCAAGAAATTGCAAAGATGCCAAGACATCTCAAAGGATTTCAAGAGATTTTAAGCAATTTCAAAAAATTTAAGGCAATCTCATGAGATTTCAAGTTCTAATGAATCTCAAAAAATTGAAAATAGTTTTCAAGATTTTTAAATATTTAAAACAAAAAAATGTTTTTGGATTCTTTAAAATTTATGAAATCTTATAAAATCTTTAACATCTCTTAAATCCCTTGGACTAAATCTTCTATAATCTCCTGAAATATTTAAAAAAAAAAAATAAGAATATTAAACTTTTGGAACCACTTTAAATATTTGGAAATAAACTCAATGTACCAATAATCGTGACGTCCTTTTTACTCCTCTTTTCATATAAGTTTTAACAAAATATAATTGCTTTTTATATTTTAAGTTTAAATTCAGTGGGGGGTTGAAACTTTTGGATTTCTTTCGACATCAAGCGCAATAAAATTTGATTTCTCGTGCTTTTCACAAAAAAAAATAATAATAATAATAATAATAATTTTTCTTTGTCGTTAACGTTGAAAACTTGAGTTTGCTGGCTTTTCCGGGTGGAAAATAATTTTCTATCGCTGACTCGACAGTCAGCGAGGAACCCTATTTGACATTTCCTGTTACGGTGAACTTACCCCGTGCCCAAAGAATGGAAAAGAAAGTCCGCCGAATATAACGCAAAAATGGCCGGCGAAATTGAATTTCTGAAAGTGCTCCGGTATATAGTCGGAGCTCCACCTGATTACCCGTTTCGCTGATGGATTCTTAGACCAACTTCGCACTTCCACCCTCCGCCTGCGTTGCCTTTGGCAACCCTCTTTTCCAGCTCGGGCAACTTCGCGGCACCCCTTTTCAGCTCACCACCTTCAATGCACCTTCACCACCCCCTAACTCCCAGTTTCGTCGCCCACCGATCGGATTTTATAGCCATTTTGTATAAACGCTTTCGTTTACTCCTTGGGTATAAAGGGGTTGCTTCGGGAAACCGGAACCACTGAAATCCGATACACCTGAGACGCCTCCGGCCAAGAGGGCGCAAACAAGCAAGAAGAGGTTTTTGCTCGAAATCTTTTTCTTCTTCTTTGACTACTTGTACCTGAACTCCATCGTGAGAAATATCAATTTACCCTCTTCTAATTTCGATCTCGAACTGAGACTGCATTCTTCAAAACTTTCGATATAAAGTTTTTTACCTTTCTTTACTCTATTTCTTATATATAATATCTCTTTTATAAGAATCATCTTTATCTTATAGGGGATCAACACATTATTTTGTATTTCTTTTTGCAACTTGAAGTCATTCCAAAGTCATTCCATTTTATAGATTTGAAAACTATAATGTATGCGAGATTTTTAGGACATTTTTAAAGAGAAACCATTTTTTAGAAAGGAATTTCAAGAGGTTTGTAGAAATTTTAAGAGAATTAGACGATTTTTAAATGATTCTTACGAAATTTAAAAGATTACGTAGAATTTTAAGGGATTTTTAGGACATTTCGTAAAATTTGAAAGGAATTTATGCAATTTTAAAAGACTTAAGAATACTTAGAGATTTTAAAAAGGATTCTAAATGTTTTGAAATTTGGAGAAATTTTAAGAGGTTTTTAAGAATGTAGAACAATTTCAGAGAATTTCAGCGACTTCTAAGGTTTTCATGAAATTTTAAGGAATTTCAAAAGGGTTGTAAGAGTTTTATGGTGTTTTAACGAATTTTAAATATTATCCTGAAATTCCAAGGAATTTTATGATATTTTAAAAGATTTCTAAGAATTGCGAGAGATTTTATGGGATTTCTAATAATTTTAAGTGATTTGTTCTGATTTTTAAACGTTTTTATTGAATTTTTAAAGATGTACTGGAATTTGACTAGGGATTTTAACTGCCATCATAGAATTTTAAAGAATTTCAAGAAATTTTTGGGAATTTTAAGAGATTTTCACAAACCCTAAGCACTTTCAAAGGTCTTTGTGAAATTTTGAGAGATTTGGAAAGGTTTCTGGGATTTTAAATCTCATTGTGGAATTTCAAGGAATTAAAAAATTTCTAAAGTTTTCTGAGCATTTTAAAAGATTTTAAATGTTTTCACAAAATTTCCAGGAATTTTAAGAGAATTCAAGAGACTATGCTGGAATTTTTAAGGATTTTATTAAATTTGATGAGATTTTTAATAATTTTAAGGGATTTCAAGAGATTTTTCAAACTTTACAAGATTTTGTGACAATTTTAAAGAATTTCATGGAATTCTATAAGATTTTTAATATCTTTAACAGATTTTAAAGATATGAAGGGATTTTTAAAAGATATTGAGAAATTTGTATGAATTTGATGGATATTTATGAGATTTCTAATAATGTAAAAAGATTTTTCTGTGATTTAAGGAAATTTAAAACTTGTCAGGGAATTTTATTGAAGGATTTCAGAGGATTTTTATGATTTTTTAAAAAGATTTTGTATAATTTACAAGGATTTCGAAAGATCTTGTAAAATTTTAAGAGTTTTCAAGAGATTTTTCTACTTTTTAAAATATTATAACATTTTATAAGGATTTCATTGAGTTTGATGGAATTTCTAATTATGTTAAAAGAGTTTCAATGTTAAGAAACTTCAAATGATTTTGAATGTTTTTGTGAATTTTTAAGGAGTTTCAAAAGATTTCTAGGAATTTTAATATTTTTTAACGAATTTTAAGAAATTTCGAATGTTTTTGTGAAATTTTAAGGGACGAGAGCAAACAAACATGCGTGCGATTATTTTGTTTTTTTTCCTACAACTTCAAGTCATTCAAAAGCCAATCAGGTTTACAACAACAATGTATACAAGATTTTCGAGAAATTTCGTGACACCACTTTTTTAAGATATTATCATCTTTATCTTCATTAAATTTTCAAATATAACATTTTTAATCAAAATTCGTTAACCAAAGTTGCGGCAAAAATGAAAGGCATTAAACTTCAGATAAAACAAAACGAATGCCTTCAATACACATTTTCTCTTGGATAATATTCTACCTGAAAAATTGGAAAACTGTCTTTCACAAAAGTGGTTGAACGTATCGGAAACAGGTATCGGTAATGCACCAGACTGCATATAAAAATACTGTAACGTTAACTGTAACTGGTGGAAAACCAATTTACCGAGACACATTTCACCCCAGATGATGTTAAAAATAAATTTTAAAGATTTTTGATTAATGTTTCTCCAACGTTTATGGGAGAAAATAATAGTTTTCGCCAATCAAAATAAGTAAAGACCTCGTGTTTCGATAGTTACTTTTATTGCATTTTTTTTAAGTTCACAGAACTCCTTGGAAAGGTTTACATACACAAATTTCGGATAGAACACACTGGCTCGGCATTCAATTCTCGTCGATCATGAAACTTGATGAAATAGCTAAATTTCATCAAGAAGCTACCTATATTGCAGTCTATTGTTACTATGGCTATTGGATACAAATTTCTATAGTATTTACAAGTAAAGGGATATTAAAAATTAAACTAATAGAAAATAGAAGCTTAGAGTAAAGTATTAAAAGAAATTTCATGCAGCACCGGTTAACAATTTATAATTCTTTATTAATTATTCATTAGAATTTAATTTATTCCTTAGGATACTGTAATATTTTTTATAGGGAATTGAAAAACAGTGCATCTCGTGATTCAGTATCTGTCTACCGCATTTTCGTATTGATTACAAACTAGTCTGCTTTTTCAGATTGAGTTTTGTACTCGAACAATCAACTCAATCCACATCAATAAGCAGTAGATTTGTACACTTCAAACTAGTACCATTGAGAAATCAAATACACAAAGATTGAAGTATAATTTGTCTGTTGCAACTTCCATGATTTCACAGTTGCTGATCAATTATACCGCATAATTTGCTATGTTAACATGCTATCATTACAGAATTTCAACAAAAATTCTCCCTTACATTAATTTTCTTTTTTTCAGTTATTACTGTTCATTACTAATATAATAATGTAAAAAATCTTACAATAGAAATATCTTACAATCTTCCCATCAATTTTCGTAAAGACTCTGATATTTCAAAACAAATATTTACGAAATCTTAAAAAGAAAACAATAGATCAACTCCTGTAAGTTATAAACGAAGATTGTAGGACGTTGTAAATAAGTATTCCAAATTCCTACTTGTTTCACTCAACACAATGTAGAAGTTTCTATTTGCATTATGTGGATGTACATTTTGGCAAGCGAATCAACTAATTATCTATTGTACTTGACATTTATAATTTATCTACTAAGTTGTAACCGAGTTTTCAGATTTACATAATTTGCGAAGTTATACAAGACTGACAACAACAGGTTCTATGTAACTTACAATTTATATTACATCTTATATTTCATCTGTGATATTTTCACATTTTTATCGAGATAGTTTATAGTTAAGTCTAAATAAGTTTGATAGAAATCACATGGATGGCATTTGAAATTTAAAAAGTATCTAGAGCTCATTCCAAGGTTTTAACTCATCCCTTAGTCCATCAGGACTTCCCTAGCCTCTTCATTAGGCGCTTAATGACCACACTGACCCTTTCGATTAAGGCTATTAATAAATCGTTTCAAATATTTCAGATGGACGTTATTTTCGCTTAACAAAAATGTTTTCTAGGAGTTCCTTAGTGATTACTCGATGAGGCCTGGTTGGACTTTCAGTGGACCGTTGATAGAGTCTACTGTTGATAGCATAGAGCTTTGGACTGAGCTCACACCTGACATTGAACCACCAATCGCAGACGAAGACTGCCTGACTAAATTGAGTTCCATTCGGGCACAGAAAAGTCGCTTGTCGACCATCTATGTCACAATAGTGCCAAGCTTGACACCTGGTTTCAACGTCTGCGAAGAATCCGGGATAGGGTTGATCATCGCAGTAGAAATTTGTGTAAGGCACCTTGCCAAGAACTGGATAGTCTGTCCCTGGACGACCTAGAAAAGAAAATTTGTTAGTTTCGTAGGGATTAAATTTTATGTTTATGAATATGAAGAAATTTTTTTTTGGATTGGTATTTGTGGCCTGTAGTTTTGAATCGAGATGAAAGGTTCCAACTGATTTTAGAGGATTTTTAACGAATTTAAAAAAAATGCAAAGTAGTTTCAAGATTTTCAATTAATTTGAAGAGGTTTTTAAGTATTTCGAAGGATTTTGAATGATGTTAGAATTTTTTTAAAGATTTTAATAGTTGTCCAAAGAATTTAAGGATTCTCAAGTGATTTCATGAGATTTCAAAAATATCAGGAAGTTGTAAAGAATTTTGAAATGTTTTTAATGATTTATAGGAATTTAAAGCGGTTTTAAAAGATTTTTTCATTTTAAAAAGTTTTTAAATATTTCAAAGGATTTTGAATGATATTCGAATTTTTTTAAAGATTTTAAAAGGAGTCTAAAGAATTTAAAGATTTTCAAGAGATTTCACAAGATTTCAAAATATCAAGATATGTAGTATATTGTAGTATTTCTAAATATTTTTTATGATTTTAAGGAATTTAAAGAGGGTTTAAAAGATTTTTAGTGAATTTAAGGAATATGTGATGAATTTCAAAAGTGTTCCAAGATTTTTGAAGCAATTTAAATATTTTATTAAGTATTTGAAGTAATTTTAAACGATATTAACGAATTTTAAAGAAATTCAAAAAAAATTTAGATAAGTCAAGATTTTCAAGAAATGACAAATTTTTTTTAAGTATTTGAAGGGATTTTAAATAATGTTAAAGAATTTTAAACGAACTCCAAAAAACTGAAATCTCTTGAAAATATTTCAGTTTTTTGGAGTTCGTTTAAAATTCTCTAATATTATTTTTATTATTTTTCTTTCATTATAATTAAAGATATCCAAACATCTTTAAATATTTAAAAAGATTTTCAAGAATTTAAAACAGTTTTAAAAGATTTTTAGTGCATTTAATTAATTTTTGATGAATTTTCAAAGAATTCAGATAAGTTTCAAGATTTTCAAGTAATTCAAAAGTTTTGTTAAGTATTTGAAGGGATTTGGAATGATATTAATGAATTTCAAAAGATTAAAAAAATTCAAGTAATTTTAAAGATTTTGTAAAGAATTTCAAAAGAATTCAGATGAATTTCAAGATTGTCAGATAATTCAAGAAATTTTGTTAAAATTTTTTTATGATTTTAAAGATACCCCAACATTTTTAAAGATTTCAAGAAATTTCAAATGATTTTAAAAAAGTTTATACGAATTAAAAAAATGTCAAAAGAGTTTTAAGATTTCCATGTAATTTGAAAACAAAATATATTTTTGGATTCTTTAAAAATTTTTCAATCTCTTGAAATCCTGTGAAATCTTTTGAAATCTCTTGAATTCTTTTAAATATTAATAAATAATGTGAGCACATATTGTTAATCAAATTTAATCCTAATACTTTGTACTCTATACATTTTTTTTCTTTTAATGAGATGAATCAGGGAGGGGTTTTAAAAAAAATCATTTTATAGAATCATTTAACAAAATCAGACAAAGCCAACATTTATTGTTCTTGAAAACTTTAAAGAGAGATAATTTTTAACAGAAAGAAAGAATCAAACCTTCAAAAAAAAAAGAGAAGCAAAGAGCACTTTCGTGACAAAAAGTCCCTGACCGCTACAACAATAGTTATTTAACAATAATTTCTTTTTCTCTTCTTTGCCAAATTGAACGTACCTTTACTTTTTATACGAGGAATATCCCACTGTTTCACATTTCAAATCCTCAAAAAAAAATTAAACTTATACAATAATTTATAAAGAGAAGTGTCAGCTCGGACAGTCCAAACGAGAGTGAGTAGGTATTTTCCCGAAGGAATTACAAAAGCTTCGACGATAATTCTATCGAATCTTAAACGATTCGTTCGATCATTGATCAAAAAGAAATAATTATAATTTCGATAATTATCGAAATTACAAGCTCATAGCATGGCTAGGAAGCACCCTGAGTCTCAGTCAGACCGTCATAGAGAATTGTGGGTTTGCTTATGGAGTCAATATTTAAGCATCCAGACGTCAAAAAAATAATCGAATATTCGGCTCTCCCTTAATTTGGAACCCTTTTCGCTATTATGATCAGGCGTTGACAACTTTCTCTTGTGATTGGCATATATAAAACAAAAAAAAACAAAAGACATAAATAACAAAAAAAATCTATTATTGCCGAAAGTGTTCCTTGGAAGTGACTCTCGTTTGGAAAGCATCCCTTTCAGTAAAAAAAAGAATTAGTAACGAGGAAAAATCCATCTCGTTACAATAACTAACTAAAATTTTTATAATTCTTTAAAAATCTGCTAAATCTCTTGAAATCTCCTAATTCCTATCAAATATTTTGAAATATCTGAATATTTTTTTGAATGTTTAAAAAATCTTTTAAAATCTCTTCAATCTCTTTAAGCCTTCTTCAATCTCCTAAAATACTTTTAGAAATCATTTTATATCCTTAAGGGTGTTGGATCCAAGTTCTATTTTCAACAATCAATTTCCTCGTTTTACTCAACAAATATTAGTGCAAGTAACAGTGTTTAATTTTTAAATCGAATTGCATCTACAGATCTACAAATTCCTCTCTTTGTGCAAAAATTATTAAAAATAAATATTTTTCCGCTCTGTAGACAAATTTCTAATTCAAAAAAGAAAAGCGCTATAGAGCGAAAAAATACCTATTTATAATATTATTTGAGTAAAATGAGGAAATAGAATTTTTTTAGTATAGACCTTGAATCCAACACCAAATGTTAAACTATTACGTCATTATTTATCGACCCTGACAGGATTGCTTTTGAGACTAAAATCTATGTATTGAAAATTAAGATATCTTAATGTAAGATTTTTAATTTTTTAATTTATTAAAATTGGCATAATAAGCATAAATTACGCATAAATACCGCTCGCTTTGACGTGCGCATGGCATTCTACTATGATTAAAAGTTTGTATATTCTCCTAAACTCAATTAACTTATTAACTCTCAATCAAAAACTATATATATAATATTCCCATGCTGTTGAACTTGCGTTTCCTATAGTTCGATATGTTTCGGTATGCGGAGCAGTGCAGCAAACATCAAGGTTGATTATTCCTTTGCAAGGTGAGACATGTAATTACCTGTAGACTTACGCAAGGCATTTTCGTATCCAGGATAACGCGATCGCTAATTCAAAGTTCCGCCAAAGTTTAACGTCTCGTCTAACTTGGGTGGCTTTGTATATACTTAAGTACAGTGTATTTGGCAGAAGACGAACGTCGATACGCCTTTGTTCAGTACAAATTCTCAAAGATCGAGAGAATGCGTCCAAGGCAAAAGTTGCAAATTAATAAAGAGGAATTAATAAATTAATCTAAAACCTTATATCCCTTATCCATTGTCCATATTATTCATTATCCATTAAACAGTGAAATTTAAATATTGTGTCATAAAAACTGTATTAAAATAATAATATTTGTAATTGCAAAGGACTTCTTCTTCCAGTGCAAAATTTTTAGTGCGTTTCCCAGTTTAAGCTCGAGTTTCATGGAGATTTTATTTTCAATGTTAGCCATGAATGTAAATTATTGTGGTCAACGTTACACATGATAATAGCTCGAGTTCTTTATACGCAGTCTACCAGAGATTTAAGCGAGTAGGCAACCGGATCTGCCTCTATGTAATGTCTGAAACACTTTGCATAATTTGGTTCAAAGGGGTGGACAGAAAAAATACGAAATACGTACTTAGACTACTTGATTTTCAAATTAAATTACAATATCCTACTTTAAAAAAGTGGTGTAACGAACTTCTTTGAGATTCGTTAAAAGTTGTTAAAATTCCTAGGTACCTCTTGAAAACCATTAAAATTATACAAACCTCTTGAAGTTCTTTATTATTTAAAATATTGTAAAATCATTAGAAATTTTATCAAATGAAATGAAGTCTTTGAAAAATTTACAAAATCTTTTAAAAATTGGAAAAATCTCTTTAAACCCATAAAATTTGACGAAAACCTTCGAAAGTTCATGAAACCCTCATAAAATTCATTAGAAAGTTTTTTAAATTCTTGAAATTCTGCGATAAAATTTAAAGTCCCTTTATGTGTTTTAAAATCCATTAAAATTATTAGAAACATCTCATCAAATTCCATTATATCCTTAACAATTTAATAATATCTTTTAAAAATTGGACAAATCTCTTGAAAACCCATAAAATTTTGCGAAAACCTCTTGAAATCCTTGTAAATTCTACCAAATCTTTTAAAAATTATAAAAATTTGTTGATATCCTTAAATAAATTTCCTTGGCAAATTTAAAATCTTTTATATACCATAAAATATTTTAGAAGTCATAAAAATCTCTTGAAATCTTTTCAAAGTTGTGAAAATCTCTTAAAAATTCCCAGAAACTTCTTGAAATCTTCAACATTCTATGATGGCAATTAAAATCCCTAGTCAAATTCCAGAAAATTCTTAAAAATTCAATAAAAACTCCGGAAAATCAGAAAAATCTCTTAAATCCCTTAAAATTAATAAAAATCTCATCAAATTTCATGATATCCTTCAAAATTCCAACACAAAATCTCTTTAAAATCATTAGTCTCTTGAATTCTCTTAAAATTCTTGGAAATTTTATGAAAACATTTAAAGGCATGTGTTACTTACCATATGAGCAAGTTTTTAAACCCGGGTTTTTTTTTCTACAATTCTTCCATTTTCAAAAAAATTTTAGTCAACATCCGTCCGTGTTCACGTTCTTGACGAATGTTGACTATAATTTTTTTGAAAATGTAAAAATTGTAGAAAAAAATCCGGGTTTAAAAACTTGCTGATATGGTAAATAACACATGCCCTTAAAATTCTTTCAAATGCTCAGAAACCGTTAGAAATTTTAAAATTCATCGAAATTCCACGACCAGATTTAAAATTCCAGAAACCTTTCTAAATCTCTTAAAATTTCACGAAAACCTTCGAAATCGGTTAAAATTCGTGAAAGTCTCTTAAAATTCCCAGATATTTCTAGAAATTCTTAAAAATTCTATGATAACAATTAAAATCCCTTTCATATATTTTAAAATCCATTAAAAGTATTAGAAATCTTATCAAATTCCATAAAATCTTTTAAAAATCATAAAAAAACCTCTGGAAATTCTCTTAAAATTCCTCGAAATTTCACAAAAACATTCGAAATTGCTTAAAATCCGTTGAAATCTTTTAAAATTCTTAGAATCCTATTAAAATTATTCCTCAAAATTTTAAAACATTTAAAATCCCTTTAATTCCCCAAATTTCTTAAATATCTTTAGAATTTTTATGAATCCCTTTTCAAAATTTTCTAGAATTTCTTAAAATCCTGCGAAATCATTTTAAATTCCCAAAAAATATATAACGATTTTTCTTAACACACTGAAGGTAGCAATTTTACAAAATTAAGAATATTGTTCAAATATGAACTCTGTTTCCGATTTACCACACTCAGAGTCAAGTGCCAAGTGTCACTTTGCTACTTAGCAATATTTCGAGTACAATAACGTTTTTTTTCACTCTTGAATTTTTTTTGCAGCTAGTCTAATTGGCGATCATAATAACCGCTGCATCAACGAGGAGAAAGGTGTTTGATACCCTATGGAACTTGTTAGAAGGATTCGAACTCGGTTCACGGAGGAATAAGAAGTGGCTGGTTATGGAGGGATGAGTTGAGAGCAAATTGAGAGCTAGAATCATGGGAAACGTGCTCTGATTTACGTACGCCGCTTACTTATTTATTCCACTTGAAGAATTCGCGATCGTAGACTTATACTAACTATTTTCGCGCATGACTATAATATATTATCATGCTGCGACTTTCTTATTGAACGCCAAGTAGAATATCCTACACACCTCACTTTTCTTCGTCAATTTGTAAGAAAATTGTATTTTCTTTGAGAGTGGCACTGAAGTTTGCGATCTTTACCATCAAAAAATTTTTATCAATCTTTTCGATTGGGTTGAAGTTTCAGACGTCTAGTTTTACGATTTTATTTACATTATTGAAATAATAACTAAAGAAATGTTTTCACTGTTCCCAAAACTGAAAATTTTTATTTTTTTACTAGGAGCAGTTTGAGAGAATTTAAAGAAATTTGCAAAAGATTTTAAGAATTTAAAGGAATTTAAAAAAAAAAAAGTTAAAAAAGTTATCCCAAGATTTCTTTTAGATTTCATAAAAATGGCAAGACAATTTTACTGGTTTTAATGAATTTTAAGAAATTTAAAGAGATTTCAAGATATTTTAATGAACTTAATGGAATTTTGATATATTTTAAACAATTTGAAGACATTTACAGATGATTTAAAAGTTTTTAAAGAATTTCAAGTAATTTTAAAGGAATTTATGGGATTTCATTTGATTTACTCCACATTAATTTGGATTCTAATTAAAATAAAATTATTTAATTATTATGTACTACTTTAAAATTTCTTAAAATTGTTACTTAAAATGTTTTGAAAATTTTTAGACTTTCTTGAATTCTTTTGAAATCCAATGAAATTCCTTACAACTACTTATCACTAAAATCTCTTGAAGTTTTGATTTTGTGAAATCTATAGAAATTTCTCAAAATCTCTGGATCATTCTTTTGATAATTCTTTCAAACTTTTATAAAAAATCCCTTGAAATCTTGTAAAAATTCTTGAAAATCCTTTTATTTTTTTTATTTTTTATATTTAGGATATATTTTTTATTTTTATTTATTTACTAGCAGAAATGTATCCGAAATTGCCTGGGATTTAATCAGATTTTAGGTGACTAAGGAATTTCAAGGAATTGATTCTCATATAGGCGAAATAAAATGAAATCCCATGAAATATTTGTAAATTATTTGGAATTTTTAAAATCTTCTTTAGATTTCTTAAAATCGTTTGAAATATTTCAAAATTCCATGGAGTTCATTAAAATCTCTTGAAATTTCCTTAAATCTCGTAAAATCTCTTGAAAGCTCTTAAAGTCCCTTGCAATTTCTTGAAGTTTCTAAAATTCCTAAAAATTACACTAAATATAAGATCCTTCAATATTTCTGGAAATCCGAATTTAAAAAAAAATTCTTGAAATTCTAAAAAAGTCCTCAAAATTACTTAAAATCTTTTGCAATCCTTTAAAGTCTCTTTAAAATTCCTTTAAATTTTAAGAAAGCTCTTAAAATTCCCAACAACGCTGAGTAAATTTCTGCCAGTCATTAAATACAAATTTTGGGCTTTGGAAATCGTCAGAATAGACCAGATAGAAAATCCCTTAAAATCCCACAAACCTTTTTAAGTCTCTGAAAATTGAACGAAAACCTTCGAAAACGCTTTAAATTCCCAGAAACTTCTTGAAATTCTTTAAAATCCTATGAAAACAATTAAAATCCCTTTCATATTTTTTAAAATCCATTACAAGTATTAGAAATCTCATCGAATCCATAAAATTCCATAAAATCTTTAAAAATCAGAAATATCTCTTGAAATCCCTTAAAATTATTAGAAATCTCGTGAAATTCCCCAAAATCTTTTAAAAATCATAAAAACCTCTAAATATTCTCTTAAAATTTCACGAAAACATTCGAAATCGTTTAAAATTCATTGAAATCTTTTAAAATTCTTAGAATCCTATTAAAATTATTCCTCAAAATTTTTAAACATTTAAAATCCCTTTAAAGTCCTCAAATTTCTGAAATATCTTTAAAATTCGTATCAATCCCTTCAAAATTCTACAAAATTTTCTAGAATTGCTTAAAATCCTGCGAAGTCATTTTAAATTCCCCCAAAAAAATATATCGACTTTTCTTAACACACTGAAGGTAGCAGTTTTACAAAATTACGAATATTGTTCAAATATGAACTTGACTGAGTAAATTTCTGCCAGTCAATAAATACAAATTTTGGGCTTTAGAAATCGTCAGAATAAACGTCTGATACTTGAACCCAATATTTTTTCGTTAATTTTAAAGCTGAACCTAGACGATTAGTTGAATGAAACTATTTTGAGCTTCTTTGGTAAAGCGGTGTTAAAAGAGATACGCCCCTTTTCTTCTATGAGAAGAAAAAGTGCGTATCGTCTTTGGGTCCACGTAATATATGGGGTCAAAAAGGGCGTATCATGGGGGATCATTGAAGAAAAAGTATTTTCGAATGAATTAAAACTTTTAATTAATACCAAGGCTTCAGTTTATTGAGAGATGGGATTCCAAGAGCATCTTTGAAGCTAAAGCAATAGTACATATAAAGGTAGGGTGGAGCTGAGTATATAGTTATAGGTACAAGGTCTTAGAATTATAATAGGTGCATAGGTAGGTGCATCTCCTGATGGTGTACCTGTCTAAACAACTTTGCGCCGGTACGGTACCCCTAACGTCGTATTCTCTCGAATCTCATTGGATGACAAGTATAGTTTCGTGTTTTGTGTCTTGCTATGAGTTCTACAACGCTCGTAGGGTGGGTATACCTGCGACACAGTTTGGAACTCATTCGGACCGCCGACATCCATACCGAATGCACTACGTGTGCATCGTGTCCAACCCGTTTTGTCTGTCGAGAGGAAAAGAGATTCGCTACCACCTCTATCTCATAAACGAGCTATATCAGTCGAAAATATCTACGAAGACATATCACCTCTAGTTAAGGGTGTAAATCAGTAACTTCTGGAAACAGCTTCTTTTCCTCATGTAGTAAAATGTTATTGTTGCTAGATTTTCTTTTTTTTCTTTATTTCTAATTTTCAATACTAGAAATTGAATTGTATCCTATTTTAATAAATTGTAAAAGGGTGATGAGTAAAAATGATGATAAATTGTAAAAGTATAATGAGGAGCAACTTCTGTCCCATTTCACTCCTCATTATCGAGCTTATAGTAGTTAAGCCTTTTATATTGAAGCTATTACAAAGGATCTCCCATTTACTTTGTCTGAGTTCAGTCTTCATTTTATCGCAAAGCGTAACATTAAACTTATTGCCTTCTATCAAGTAAGGATTATTGAGTGCTAAACCATTTCTGCTAATGCACACGTAATTTGATGTACTGCAGATGAGAAGTTACTGGAGAAGTTACTAGTTGTTTGCTTTTCATCTTCAGCTATTTCAAGTTTGGAAATTTGAAACTAGAGTCCTGAGTCCTTTTTGCAAGTTTTGAAATTTGGAACTAGCTAGAGTCTTTGGTAATTGTCAATTGGCAATTTTCTTTCTGTTGACAATTGGCGTCCCTTTTTCTCTTTTAATCTATCATGTCGTACAAGGAATCGCTTAATCGACTTAGGAACAGTTGTCTAGAGCAAGAATAGTGGAAGTACATTCTCCCAGACAAATCTCATCCACGCTGTCTTTTTTTGCGGATCTGCAAACTGCGACGTTAAAATGGTTTCCTTCCATGAACAATAAAACGCCTTACTTTTGTTCGCTCTTCAAAGGCATTGTACTTGGAATACTGTCGCTGGATTTTCACATCGTATGCTGCGATTGAGCTGTTTCTTTATCTCTTACTCTTTTGCGGAACTGACGACCTAAGTGTTAATCTTTTTAATTGGACTACTCGTAGTGTTTTATTATATATTAATATTTGAATTCCTTTAATTTAATTAAATTATATATATTTTTAATTTAATTAAATATTTAATAGGTCGTTCAAATATTTTCCTGGTATTCTTTGAGATTCTCTAGGTTTCTAATGATTTCAAGACATTTTCAATAATTTTAAAGGATTTTAAAAGATTTTTATGATTTTTTAACGATTTTTTGGAATTTTAGGTAATTTTGAAAAGGGATGTAAGAATTTTAAGAAATTTTAAGAGATTTTGAACGATTTTAAGAGATTTGAAGAGATTTTTTAAGGAAGTTTCGGGAATTCAAAGAATTTTAAGGAATTTTAGAGTTCCTTTTGAGGAATTTTAAAGGATATTAAAGAGCTTGTAAACATTTTTTAAAGTGATTTTAAGGGATTTTAATGTTTCTCATGGAATTTTAAATATTATAGTGGAATTTTAAGAAATTTAAATATTTTTCTAGAAATTTCAAAGGATTGCAGTGAATTTCAAAGGATTTCAATAATTTTAACAGATTTTGATGCATTTTAAGGAATTTAAAAATTCCTACTGAAATTTTAAAGAATTTCATGAGATTTTTATGATTTTTAAAAAATGTTGTGGAATTTTAAGTAATTTTGAAAAGTTTTCCATACAATATTTTTACGTTTTTTAAAACATTTAAGCTTTTCATGGAATTATAAAGGATTTTAAGAAACTTTAAGGGATTATAAATATTCTCGTGAAATTTAAAAGGATTTTAAGGGCTTTGGACCCAAATGTTAAGCTCAAAATTCAATTCTCCATTTTACTCAACGAAAATTATAAGTAAATATTTTTTCGCTCTGTAGCGCTAATCTTTTTTCAAGTATAAAATTGCATATAGAGCGAAAAAATATTTAATCTCGATACTTTTTGCATAGAATGAAAAATTCAAAATCTAACTTCAAAATTTAAGATATTCATTTTACTTAAAAAATATTTTAATTAGGTATTTTCTTGCTCTGTACGCATCATTCCAATTGAAAATTGATTAATTCTACACAGGGAAAAAGTTCCAAATTCAATATTTGTTAAGGAAACTGAAGAAATCGAACTTTTAGATTAAAACTCGGCTCCAACACTCTTAAAAAGCTTGTAAGAATTTTAAGAAATTTTGATTATTTTAAAATAATTTTAAGGAATTTAAATGTTCTTCATGGAATTTTTAAGTACTTCACTAGAGTTTGATGATTTTTTAATGATTTTTTGGAATATTGGGAATTTTGTGAAGTTTTGACAAATTTTTGATTATTGTAAAGTGATTTGAAAGAATTTTAAATGTTCTTCATGGAATTTTAATTGATTTTAAGAAGCTTGTAGAAATTTAAAGTAATTTTGACATTTTATAAGTGATTTTAAAGAATTTTAATAGTCCTTATAGAATTAAAAAAAATTTCAGGTCAAATTGATTTTTAAAAGATTTTGTGAGATTTTTTATTCCAAGATTTTTTTTTAGAGAGATTTTACTGCACTTTAGGGAATTTTAAAGAATTTCACGAGGTTTATATGATTTGTAAAAAATTTTCTAAAATAATTGTAAAGGATTTCATAGAATTTTAAATATTGATGTGGAATTTTAAGAAATTTGAAGATGTTTCTATAGGAATTTCAAGATTTCCAATTTTAAAATATTTTGATGCATTTTAAGGGATTTTAAAGTTCCTCGTTGAATTTTGAAATATTTCAAGAGATTTTGAAAAGATTTTGTCGAACTTTAAAGGATGTTAGGAAATTTTAAGAGAATTTTAGAAATTTTTTAAGATTTTGAATTGAAACTCTTCTCAATTATCTATTAATATAAAATTACAGATTACTCTGTTCTTTTAAAATCTAAATTATTATAGCTCTTAAAATTATTCTGCGAATCAACTTCATACTGCAAACAGAATATCCGGACACGAAAATTTAACGATTATCATATAGCATTTCTCTCTCGAGAATAATTCAGTTCAAATTTCCTGTGTTTATTTAATTAAACATATTTCATAATTTTTTTGCTCATTTAAAGCTCAGATAATTGGACGATTTAATCTGATAGCTTATGTTTAAAATTAAACACTTGAATATAGGTTTGATACTCTTGAAAGCTGTGAGCCAGATTTTCATAACTGATTTTCAAACAATGGGTTTACATGCAAGCGTAAATTTCAAGAGGATGCTTAACGCCAATCCATCGATCCGTCGATGTTCTCGAGTTGACGTATGAATATTACTGACAGAAAAAATGGAAGAATATTATAAAACAAATAAAAATCTCTCCTAGTTAAAAAAAAAGTTTTCTCTTGAGTAATCTACCTTTTTTGATCAACAATTCTCATTTGCCTGTGTTAGATACTTTTGCAAATTATATAGAAGTTCCAGAATCAGCAGTCCTCTCTTTTTATTCCCTAAAAGTGGTAATTGCAACTTTGAAGTAGTAAAGCGTTACAGGTGGGATTTGCGTATAACATACACCTGATTTAGTTTTGAACAGCTTCGGTTGTTTGCATTAAATTAAATGCACTTTCTGGTCTGAATACACTCGTGTTAGTTAGAAACCATTTGAGTAAATAGAGATTTAGTAGGTTCACTTAAGACTTTATTATCGACAATGATCCCTCGAGTTATTAAAGAATTTATTTATATATTAAAGAACATAAAAAAATCAATAGGAATCTTACCATTGATTTCAAATAAAATTACAATAATATTTATATTTTGGTATAATTTTGGTATATTTATATTTTGGTATATTTTGGTATTCCCTAGATTTTTTTTGTGTAAGCTTGGCATGTCGCCATTTCTAACAATAAGATAAATTAATTCTTTTGTGCTATTTGGTAAATTTTTGCGGGCGCTTTTCTTAAAGTGTAAGAAGATTTAAAGGAAATTCATATAATTTAATTAATCTTTATTGTTTAGCTCATCTTTTTTCAGATTTCAATATGGAAAATTCTCTTTAATAATACAATATAATATTTTTTTGTTGCAGGTATGTATTCCCGTTACTTTCAAGGAACTGATGATCAAAAGAAGGAAATCCATCTGGGAACTAAAGAAAATCTTGTGGCCACCCTGGATTACATAACATTTGGAAAAATTTTCAGATAGTGGGTTCAGGAAAAATACATTGGGAACCCACTGGTTGATACAAACATACCTAATTAAAGAATGAAGTAATTAATTCTTTGATTATGTATTGATTTCTTAATTTAATTAATTAATTAAGAAACTAAGAAAGGAGAAGAAGAACTTCTTGGTGATAAACAATCTTCACCAGTAGCTAGTCTCGCCATTCTATTATTTATCTTACAAAACAACAAGGAACAAAAAAAAACAAATAATCCCTCATTTTATATTAATTCTTAAAAAAAACACCCTGGAAGGAGTATAAAAACCTACAGACAAAATCCACAGTCTAACTATAAATCGCTGATCTTTCAAAAAGTGGCAAAACTAAATAAGTTTATTGATTACCCCTCATTAATTTCTCCCTTAAACAGATCATTCTAAATAGAACTTGATGTGGCCCGCAAGCTTTATTACTTTCTGTCATACTCCGACAATAAAGAGGGACGTTCCGCGATCTAGACGCGTGTTAACATTTACGGTACCATATACCCAGTCGGAGGTGTTGGTTCACCTACATAACTACCCCATAGTCTTTGAGTATGTCCTCCCTTCGTGAGGAACTTGATTGTGCGGGCTGGTTGTGGCAAAGGGGGTTTTGAGGGTGGGAAGAGTTGTTGTGGGGATGGGAATGAACATCACGAGGGTGCGCAACACGGCAGAATAGTGTTAACGTGAGGAGTGCAAGGGGGGTAGGAAGGAGGGCTAGAGATGAGGAGGAGGAGGAGGAGGAGGAGGTAGTGGTGCTGCTTGCATTGAATCAATATGGCAGCGTAAACTTATCTCATTGACTTAACGGTTCTCAATCTCTCGAAGGGTCGCGCCATTGCAGCAGGAAGCCTCGTGGCACTCCGGATGGGATAATGAAATACCCGAGACCCGGACGACCGAGCCCGGAATCCAGGAGCTCGAAGCTCTGGAGTCTCCTTGCGAACGGAGAGCAATTCTCTCCCTCTATGTCCCTCTATACCCCTAGTCTCACCCTTTCTTTCTCGACGCCTGCCCCTCCTAGCCCTCTATGCACACAAACCTACCCTAGGCTACGCGCTTCTATCCACGTCGTACAACCGAAGCTTTCGTCCCGTACGCTCGGCTGACTTTATGACGATGGCTGGCTTGGAACGTAAAAGAGACAAAGAGAGAGATAGAGGAAGAGCAAGAGAGAGGGATAGAGAGAGGAAGAGAGAGGGAGAGAGACAAGGGAAGCGAGTTAGGGGCGATGAATCAAGAGAGATGGGTAAAGAGGGTGGAAAAGAACGGACGATGAAAATGAGGGAGGAGGTGCCTCGGGAGCCTCGTCCTTTATTTGGCAAATAGAAGGATAGATTTTCGAGTGATAGGTGGATCTGGCGCCAAACCAAGTGAGGAGCTTGCAAAGATATCTTTGCCCTCGATTTTGATCGCTGAGTTAAACGAATCGATATTCTTTTCCGGAAGGTCGGAAAACAAGGGATGGGTTCACTGGTTTGAAAATTAGGAGCTGGTTTGCTTTCTCTGCAAATTGACCTCTCGATTATATAGGAACCTGGTGTATTATACAAGCAAGGTGAAGAATTTTTTTCACATTTTTTATTTTACTGATACTTCAAAGAGAAATTTATCGGGACAGTTTAAGAAAATGTTTCATTTGCAGATTCAGTGTGATGCGATTGGGTATTTTTTGATGGAAACTGTTCTCTGGTCCTATTAATTCCATTTTCCATGAGAGGGGATAAAGAAGAAGCCACATGTAATCTCTCTCAACTGTGCGAAACTTTGGAACGCGAACTGATGGAAGTGGAATGTGTAGTATGCTGATTCATCAAAATGTGCAAACATCCTTTCCGATTTCGTTCAGATTTCAAATACTCATGTGCCAGGATTTTTTAACGTTCGAGTGAACGAAATACTTTTTTTTTGTTTTATCTAAAACTAGCAAAAACCAACGCGCAGGATTATTTGTTTTCATTCTTACTAGATCAAGTTGTTTAAAAACGGAATTTCGTTGATTCAAATTTAAAGAAGACGATATTTTTTTGGTGCAATAATTTATGCAGGATTTTAAAAACATTTCGTTACATCATTTTTTTAGAGAGGAATTTTAAAGAGGTTTCTAGGAATTTTAGTAGATTTTGACCATTTTCAAGTGTTTTTTACGAAATTTTAAAGATTTTTTAGCTGTTTTTAGGATTTTTTAAAGATTTCGTAGCATTTTAAGGTATTTCAGGATATTTCGCGAAATTTTAATGGAATTCATGAAATTCGAAGAGATTTTTTAAGAATTACAGGAGATTTTTAATTTTTTGAAATATAAAGGAATTTTAAGAGAACTCATATGATTTTTATAATTTTCAAAATAAAAAATTTGATGAATGTGATAACATTTCTAGGATTTTTTGTATAATTTTAAAAAGATTTGTCAGGATTTTAAGGAATTTCAGGAGATTTCGTGGAATTTTAAAGCAATTCATAAAATTTCAAAAGATTTTGAAGAACTCTGGGGAAGTTTAAGTGATTTAAAATTTTTTGAAATTTTGAGGAATAATATTAATAGGATTCTAAGAAATTAAAAGATTCCAACGAATTTTAAGCAATTTCAAATGTTTTCGTAGACTTTCGAAGAATTTTGAGAGAACTCAAGAGATTTGTATAATTTTAAAAATATTTTGTGGAATTTCATGAGAATTCTAAAAATTTTAAGGAATTTCAAGAGATTTTTCAAAGATTTTATGAAATTTTTAATGACTTCATTGGACTTTGATGAGATTTCTAATAATTGTATTAAAATTCCATAAAGAACGTAAAAGTCACTTTAAATACTTTCAAATTCTTTTAAATCTCTTAAAACCTTTTAAAGTTGTAAACTCCTTTAAGATAACTTAAAAAAATTTGAAATAACTTTAAATCCTTTCAAATTCATTGAAAATTTTTTTAATCACTTGAAATTTCAGAAAATCCCTTAAGGGCATGTGATACTTTACCATAAGAGCAAATTAGTTATACCAATTATACATTCATAATAATAAATATTTTAATAATATTAAATTATTAGCTAAAAATATTTATTATTATTAATGTATAATTGGTATAACTAATTTGCTATTATGGTAAATTATCACATGCCCTTAGAATAAAATGAAATACTTTGAAATTCCTTAAAAGTCCATAAATCCTTCAATAAATCCTTAAAATTTTTTAAGGATTTATCTTTTAAAATTTCACAACATAAAAATTACTTGAATTCCCTTAAGATTCTTTGAAATATCTTAAAATTTGTTAGAATCACCTATAATTCTCCAAAATTACTAAACCTCTACAAAATCCCTTGAAAATCTGTAAAATCAATTAAAATATCCTTTAAAATAATTTAAAATCCTTAAAAACCCTTTACAATCTTTAAAATAACTCAAAATGTTTTTAAAATTCTTAAAAAATCCATAAATTCTTTTAAACCACTGAAAATTATTTTAAGTATTTAAAACTTCAACAAAGAATTTTAAAATGTTTATTTCAACTGTGCTGGGGTTTTAAAGAAATCCGGGAATTGTCCTTGATTTTATCTTCGATGCGGGAAGTGCATTTCATTTCATTTCAGGAAATGAGACTGAATTACTGAGTACTTATTCTATATCTGTCGGACTCGTGCATTTTATTAATTTATAAGACTATTTTAGTCTTAAATTTTGATTTCCAGAAACTAGAAACTTATTTCATTCAAAAATTAAAATAAATACATTAATTAATTAAATTAATCATATAAATCATAATATGCCACTGGCACATCATTTATATATGAAAAAGGGAATTAAAAGGGATCTCTCCATCCAGCCAGAGATATTTTGTACATAAATGTTGGACTAATAATCACTTGAATTATGTAACTCAAATAAATTGAGTTTCCCATGCAGATTACAAAATTTGTGCTGAAATAAATATTATTCTCATAATTAGTAAATAACTTGGCACTAACTCATCAGTAACTTGTTACTAATTGAGATTTAAAGAGATTCCTGCATAGTGCACACATTTTATTCAGATATGAAAGATATTTTTGCAATCGATGCAAACCGTCGAGAACGGGAACACGTCGAGTACACATCGCTGGTATTCCAGGGGTGGAGTGGTAGCTCGAGGGGCAAATGTTGGGTAAATTTGCGGAAAAGCCGAGCAATTAGATTCCCGCGGGAGCACGCCGTGCAGGGCTTAATACGCGATTCTCGTATCCAAAGAGGTGGAGAGTGGAAAGGAAATTCATTCCTAGCAAAGGAAATGCGTCACCTGTTCCACAACTTACAAAATGAGTATATTCTTCAGAATTGAAATATTACGAATTTCCAGAATTATGGACTATAAAGTTAGTTCGCAGTGATACTTTTGATTGCTTTTATTTAAAATAAGGGTGTCTAGAAATGTTTACTCTATTTTTTTTATTAGAAATAACTTCGTATTTATTTTACATCATAAATCCTTGATTTCATCATTTTGATCCTGTGGATTAAATGTTGATATACTTAAGCATCATATGCAATACATATGTTAATAGCAAAACGGAGATTTCTCAATTCGATTTCGCATATAGCATTAATGACTCGTATCTCAAATTTACATCACGTCTCTTATCGTTGACAACCAATCTACACGAATATCACTTTTAATAGCGTGCTGGACTCCCATTGTGAATCACTTCGTCTACATTATCGGCATCGATCCCATCAGAGTTATAACTAAAGTTGAACAGATAGCTACTTTTTTTTTTTCGATTCCTGATATTATTTTCCAACCGTCCTTATAACTTTCCTTTAACTCTCGTTCAATTGATCAAAGCTCTCTCTTCACTCTGAATGATTTTTCAAAGAATTTAATTCTCTCGTTCAAGGAAATTCTCCAGTTGTGACTAGGAATTCGCAACTTAAACTTCAACTTAAACTTAAACTTAAACTATCGAATTGGTTCATAAAATTGTATTAAAACCGAAAAAGCTTATTATAATTTTGCAGACAATAATATTTTAGTATAATATAGTCCTTGAAGTCCAAGGCTTCTATTATGATGCTCTTCACGTGAAAAAAGATCGCTTTCGACGATTTTGTAAAGCCTTGTATGAATTGTATGTAAAAGATTGCTTTTGTGCGTGAAGATCTTAGCGCAAGTTTCCCGTATCCAAAGAGGTAAAGAAATATGAGCGATACGCGTGACTCTTCGTCTCTGGCCAAGTTTCTGAGAGAAGCTTCGGAATCTTCCTCTACTTCTTCTTCTGATGCTGGTACTTCGTAAGCTAGCGCACACTTTATCGTTCAGAGGAGAAGCACTCGATTTCAAAAACGTATTTCAGAAAGATGGAGAAAAGAAAACGAGGATGAGAAAATGCGAGGACGTTGAGAGGACGTTCAAAGGGAAAACTTTGCAGGAGATGATCTTGTTTACGTACCGGGTATCGATTTACCGAGATCCAGATATTCTCGTACTGACGGACTCAGGAATCCGGGTGGTACCGCTGGCGCCTCGTTCGTTGGATTGTTCCTTTGCTCCACATCGTCATCATAGTAATAGTCATCTTCGTCTGGGTCCAGAGGCTTCGCCCTCTTGGACACCTTATTACCAATCCGCTCCTCAACTCCAACTGAAAACAAATCCATTTTTCATGTTTTATGACAGTTTTCTTTTTCTTTTAGTTTTTGCCAGGGTGGCCACATGTCAGAAAAATATAAGAGACAAAAAAATTTGTCAGGAAAATTTCGAAGGAAATGCGAGTAGTTGTCAGGGAAAATAGAAATTTATGCTAATTGTGTTATTTTTGTTGTATTGCATAGATATTTAGATTTTTAACAGATTTTAGAAACTTTCGAAGGATTTCGAAGGATTATAAAGAATTTTCAGGCAATTCTTAGAGATTCTTTGGGTTTCTGATGATTTGAAGAGTTTTTCATTAATTTTAATGGAGAAGTTTGTACAAATTTAAAGAAATTTTGAGATTTTTAAAATGATTTTAAGTTTTAAGGTATTTTAGGTAGTTTCAAAGTTCCTTATTGAATTTTTGACGAATTTAGAGGACTTGAAATGATTTTATTTTATTATTTATTTATTATATAATATATATTTTACATATATATTTTATTATTTTATTTATTTTAATTATAATATTTTTTTGTTGCAGGTATGTATTCCCGTTTCTTTCACGGAAGTGATGAGCAAAAAAAGATCTCTAATTACTGCCGTATAAGTTAAAAAGACTTCAACTCTCGAAAGTAGAAAATCAACGGAAACAATTTTCTATCGAAAAAAATATGATAGAAATAATTTTTTATAAATCCGGGGATTGTCCTTGATTTTAATTTTAATGCGGGAAAATTTCTGGTTTTAAAAAGACTGTTCCTATTAATTAATCTAAATATTTCTGATTCTATAGTAATTCCTTAAAATCACTTGAATTCTTAGAAATCCTCTAAAATTTCTTGAAAATCCCTAAACACTTCTGATTTTCTTTAAACTGATTTTAAATCATTTCAAATCTTTTTTTTTTTAATCTTGAAATTTCTAGCAAATCCTAAAACGTTTTTGAATTCTTTAAAAATTCCTTGAAGTCACTTGTAATCACCTGAAATATTGTAATCTTGTGAAATTTCATTAGAAATCTAGATATTTTATAAATTCATTAAAAATCTTTCGAAATTTCTAGAAATTCGCTAAAATCGACTGTAATCCCTTAAGATCCTTTAAATTCTCTGAAATCCCTAAAAAATTCTTTAAATTATTGATTTTTTTTTTAATTTGAAATTTCTAGCAAATTCTAAAACGTTTTTGAATTCTTTAAAAATTCCTTGAAATCATTTATAATCACCTGAAATATTGAAATCTTGTGTTTCATTAGAAATCTCTAGATATGGGAAAACAAGTTTTAGTTAGAAAAAACTTATAATTTAATAAACTCCATTTGCATTTCGGAATTCTCATTTTCCTAGACAGATTAATTTTTCTTTTGTGCACCAAAATAATTAATTCACCGAATTTAAACTCGTTCTACAAAGAAATACAAGATACCACCTGATATAAAATTCCTAACAGTTGTGCATTAATTCTTTATTGAATATAAATGTCTGTCGATAAAAAATTAATAGAATCGATTACGTGAATAGGAAAAGGGTAAAGAGATCGAGCAAGAGAGGTAAAAAGAAATTCATCTTCGTTGCGAAGCTCAACCAAAGAATCGATTAATTATTTAACCAAGTTCCATCTGAGTCTGTTTAGCTTTGCTGAGAGTCCGTTCATTTATTTTATCTCGTCTTTTCCTTCCCCGTTTGGGATTTTCGAGTCGAGATCACGGAAGGTTTTTCGCGGGGTCGATATCGTTCCGTCTGTATACCGTAGGTATAACGAATACCTACGTAATTAGTTCGTCTTTGATGAGAAAATTCGCTAGCACTAGAGACATACAAACTCTGAGCTTCATTCGCGCACAAGTAAAGAGAGTAAGCGAGAAAAAGACAAGAAAAAAGAGAGCCTGAGAGAAGATGCAAAGAGAAAGGAGAATGAAGAAAGACAAAAATAGGAAGAAAACGGGAAAAACGATAGCAAGACTATGTACACTCTGTACAAAGGCGCAGATCATTTTCCGTACTGTTAAAAGGCCTTCCTTTTGACCAGCGCCTTCGCTTTCCTCCTATAATGCTGAAGACAACGATTTATTCTTTCAAGAAACTCTCTCGATTTCCGGGAAAACGAGCTATTCTATTCTGACGTGACTTTTCTTTGCTCACCCTTATGGAGGCAAAACCCACGTTTAAGAAATTAACTAATCTCGAATGGAAATTAATTTTTCTGTGAAAGATCAAGTATTTTACCTTTATACAATTAGAGAAAAAAGAAGTACTTAAAGGGTTTTAAAGGATTAGTAATTTTAAAGAATTATAGGTGATTCTAAGAAATTTTAAGACATTTCAAAGAATTTCAAAGGAATTCAAGTAACTTCTATGTTGTGAAATTTTAAAAGACTTAAACTAAGTTGTATACAGGGTTCTTCTGAAATTTCAAGTGATTTTAAAAAATTTCAATGAATTTCAAAGGATGTAAAGTCATTTCTAGTATTTTTAAGTTATCTTAAAGGATTTTACAAGTTTCAAAAGATTTTAAGGGATTTTGAAGAATTTGAAAGTATTTAAAGTGATTTTTTAATTTTTTTATGGAATTTTATAATACTTAAAATAATTGTAAGTGATTTTACAAAATTCATGAATTTATAAGAAATTTCAAAGTATTAAAAATTATTATAAATGATTTTACAGATTTTCAAAGGATTTTAAGGGATTTCAAGTGAGTTTTTTGCTCTTTGTGGAATTTTAAGAGACTTGAAGTTGAAAGAAGAAAAACAAACTAATCGCGCGAAAAAATTACACGAAAACTTTAGAAATCCTTTGAAATTTCTTAAAACTCCCAGAAATCTCTTGAAATTCAAATTAAATTCTTTGGAAATCCCTCAATAAAATTACCTGACAAACTTTAAAATCCTTTAGACCCTATACAATATTTTAAAATTGATAAAAACCTTATGAAATCTCTTCAAATTCATGAAAATCTCTTAAATTTCACTAGAAGCTTCTTGACACTCTTTAAATTCTGCAAAAAGATTTAAAGTCCCTTTACTTCTTTGAAAGTTCAATCTTTTGAAAGCTTTTAAATTATTAGAAATCTCATTAAATTTCATGAAATCCTTAAATTCGTATAAAATCTTTTAAAAATCAGAAAATTCCATGGAATTCCTGGATGTTTTATGAAATCATTCAAAATTCCCTAAAGTCTGTTAATACACACAAAAACCTTTTCAAATCACTTGAAATTTCACAAAAAGCCTTAGAAATCCCTTAAAATTCTTAAAAACTCTTACCATTCCTAGAAATCTCTTGAAATCCCTTAAAATTCCACGAAAATCTTCAAAATCATAAATCTTTTGAAATACCTGTTAAAATTCATGAAAATCTCTGGAAAAATTCTTAGAAACCTCTTGAAATTCCATGAAATTCTACAAAATCTTTTAAAAATCAAAGAAATCTCTTGAAATCCTTTTCAATTATTATAAATCTCATAAAATTCCATTAAATATATTAAAATTCCGCAATATCTTTTAAAAATTGAAAAATTTCTTAAAAGAACTTAACAAATTGACAGTCCTGGAAATTCTTTTAAATTCTATAAAATATTTTTTTATTCTTTAAAATCCATTAAAAGTATAAGAAATCCCATCGAATTCCATGAAATCCTTTAAAATTTCACAGGAACTTTGCAAGATAAAAAAAATTTTAATAACTTAAAATTATTATAAACTTGTGAAATTTGAACCACTCGTTCTCATTTTTAGATTAGTAAGTTTTACTATTTCAAATTATAATTTTTGCTAATAAAATTGTAAACCCTGTTATTTTCCTTGCAAAAAATACAATTTTAAATACTAAAACCTACTGAATTCCAGGAAAAATTCATTCAGAACGCATTTCTTTTCATAATTTATTTTTTCTGTGCTGGCTTGTAGAGCAATCTTCACACTTCCCTACTTTTCTTACTTGTTGCACAATATACCATTAATTGCTTCTCTTTCTCTTTACTTCGTGACATTTCATATAAAATTTACATAAAAATTTATTCTTTATCTCTGTGATTTGAAATGTGCAATTTAGCTTATATTCAAACGCTTTTAATTAACAATTAAATTTCAAAGAAAAGTATTTTCCCGCGAATTGTGCGTATGGCATATGCAGATAGTAAATAATAATTACGTTAAATCCTCATATTGCATTGAATAATAAAAAATCAATAATACTCTTCATGTTTTACTTTTCCACCCTCATGGATTCAACATTAATATTATATGGGAATCTCTTTACGTTTTTAATATTATATGTCGTAAAAATCATTTATACACGCGCGAATAATTTCAAATTAGTGAATCATATTTATATCGACTTGTGCTGCTTTTCCCACGCAATGCAGGAATCATTTATAGAGAGGTCGTTTGCTTTTTTGTTTTTTTTTTTTTATTTTCCGTCCGGTTTTTGCAGAATTTTCACGCTCCTGTGAAAAGAGCAACATTATCGCTGCTTTCGGTACGATATTTATGCAACTTCAAACACATGATGATGAATTCAGGGAATCTCGAAATTAAATCTTCATGTTATTCCTTTTCTACTTATATATGTAAATTTGCGAATGCTGCTTGTGTTAATGAGAAACATTTTGCCTTGAATATTTTCCGCGAATAAAAAGGGTTGTTCCGTTAGGCTATAAAATATAACTTGAAATTGATGGCACTTGCAATATAAAACCTTCGAAAAAGAATAATCAGACTTTTTTTTTATTTTGAATATATATATATATATATATATATATATTAAATTTCACAAACTTAAAATTGTTTATGCAGGAATAAATCTATAATTTATTTCAATAGCAAGATACTTTGTTAAGAACTTAATAATGTCTTCTTAATTAATTTTGGAAGTAAAGTAAAATTGAATTAAGGAAACGTTGCTTGATCGGCTAATGGCATAATCATCACACTAATCCTTCGAAAGCAACTAACAACGCAACAGGTTAAGCTGCAGATTACAGGATTTTGTCTTGTAGAGATAGCGAAGCAGCGAAGATCGGATCTTCGTCTGTAGTACAAAGCACATAGGATATCTTTGAAATATCGGCAATAGTTCTGGGAGAAGATTAAGTAAACTCGTGGCAAGTGCATTCCAAGAAATTGTTTGTGAACCAACTCAGAAGCATATATATATATATATATATATAGTTCTCTGCGTTTAACAGGATTTTTCCTTGTTTTTGCAAAATACACCCAAATATTCTATTAGAAGAATTTTATGAAACTTGTAAGAATTTTTAGAAATTTTGGCATTTTAAAAATGATTTTAAGGAATTTAAAGATTCCTCGTGGGATTTAAAAAAATTTCAAAAGTTATTTTTGATTTGAAGGGATTTTAAATGATTTCAAAAAGAATTCAAGGAGCCTAAGGATTTTGAAGATATTTAACAAGACATTTTAGTCGTTTCTAGGAATTATTATTATTTTTTTAGACTTTTAGATTTTTTAGATCATTGAATTTTAGTAAAATTCGTAGAATTTGAAGGATTTTCTGAAATTTAAAAATATTATTGAGAAACCTTAGGAAATTTAAAGGATTTTAAGGTATTTTAAAGTTCCTTATGAAATTTTAAAGAATTTCAAGGCTTTCAATAGCTTTGAAGTGATTTCAAAGTATTTTGAGAGATTTCTAGGGATTTCAGAAAATCTTTCAGCTAGGTGATTTTATAAATATTTTAAAGGATTTCAAGTGGTTTTAAGAAATTTTAGTAGATTCTAAAAGAGTTTAAAGGGTTTAAGAGAATTTCAAGGAATTTCAATAGCTTTCAAGTGATTTCCAAGTATTTTTAAAAAGATTTAATTGAGTTTTAAGGGCTTTTTTATAGAAATGTTTTGTAAGCATCC
The DNA here is from genome assembly GCA_900474275.1 of Synergus japonicus. Lineage (NCBI taxonomy): Eukaryota > Metazoa > Arthropoda > Insecta > Hymenoptera > Cynipidae > Synergus > Synergus japonicus. The sequence continues at coordinate 39,494 of UCOH01004732.1, read as the reverse complement.
TATGTATACTTAAGCGTGTTTATAATGCGTGAATAGATAGCAAATATAACTTGATAAATTTGAAATTGATAGCAAACGATCGGATTGAGGATTATCTGCAAATCTCGCTGACAAGCTTGACAAGCCTCTTCAGGCACAAAGATGCTAGAGAGAAAATTGAAGTACTGAGTCTGGAGTTGAGTTTGAGTTTTAGTATCAGTTTGAGTTTGAGCCAACTTTAATCTAACAGTACGCTTCTTTTTTTAAAAAATTAATTTTTCTACGTAAATCTCTTTAGAAGGAAAAAAGCAGGTACACAAGTTCGGAAGAATTATGTAAACGAAGCGTGGAAAAATAAATCACAGAAGAAAATAATCTTGTTTGTAAATAGATAGAAATTTGTTCAACAATTTTTTTATTTATTCAGCTTAAAGTTTAGGGGTCATCCATAAATTACGTAACACTTTTACCTCCTATTTTTTGCCAAACGTCTCTGATATGTAACAAATTGTAAAAAAATGTCGTTTGGACACCCCTACGAAATATGTGATCAATTTAGGTATTTTTTAAAATAAAAAGTAAAAAAAGAAAAATAATATGGAATGCAAAACGATTGAACCATAATCCGGAAAAACATTTGAAAGTATAAAAATCAGTTTTATTTAATATAGAAATATCTATATAAAAATATCTGCGAATCCTTTGAAATTTTTAATAACTTTTAACATTGATTCAAAGACCACTGATTTTATTATATTTCAAAGGATTTTACAGGATATCAAGTAATTTTAGAAGATGTCGACGGATTTCTAAAGACATTTAGGAAATTAATGAGAGGATTTCAAGAGATTTTAAACTTTAATTTTTAAATTAAATGGTTTTTTAATTTCAATCCCTTGAAAGTTAATTTTATTTCCTTTGTTCCCTAAAATTTTTTATAAAACCATTTTAAATACTCTTTAAATCTTGTGAAAATCTGAAAAATAATTTATAATAATTTAAAATGCTTTTAAATTCCTTAAAAGTCCTTTAATCCTAAAATGAAACTTAAAATTATTTTTTCTTTTAAAATGTCACAAACTAACTTAAAAATAACATAAATTCCCTTGAAATTCTTTGAAATGCCTTAAAATTTTTTACAACCACTTACAATTCTTTAAAATTACTAAATTTCTGCAAAATCCGTTTAAAATCTATAATTACTTAAAATATCTCACAAGTCTTAAAAAGAAAAAAAATCTTTTAAACTAAAGCCTTTTTAAAATTCTTTGAACTTTCTTAAAATCCCTTAAAATAATTCAAAACCGTTTGAAATCTTTTTAAATTACTTGAAATCACTGGATTTTTTTTAAATTGCCCAAAATCAGTGAAATCGTCTGGTCATTTTAATATCCTGAAATATTGCAATAACAGGATTATAAAAATGATAAATTAACCAGATTATAAAAATTAATATCTTGAAGTCAGAAGTAGGTATATACATCAGTTGACTTATCAATTCCTGAGTTTTTAGTAATTGCTTCATGTAAAATCTCATAAAATGAGAAAAAAAATTGAAAAAGAAAAAAATTGCAACTGTGAAAAACTGAATAATTTTAAAATGTAATTCTATTATAATAAAATTGTGAAAGATGCAAAGTTAAGGGAAATCGATTTCCTCGTCGGTATAGTGATCTAGTTTAAGATGCTTAAGTGTGCATTCGATTAAAATAATTGTAATTTAACGATCGTGCCCTTTCGCAAGCGATCCAATTACGTAATCGATGACAAGTAAACTCCTACATGTCCCACATCCCGAGTAAAGATATTTTCCACTGAGCAATGTCAGCTGTAGGATGAAACGGCACCGCAAGTGCCATGCTCTGTATTATAGTATTAGTATTAGCCTTAGTATTAGAATTAGAATTAGTATTAGTGTTAGTATTATTATAGTATTATAGTATTAGCACTGCAATAAATGGACCGTTTGGAAGTAAATAAAAACTCAGGCTTTCTTCCAACCGGTTTGAATAACAGCAAGTCGGTCGAGTGAGTAATTAGTTTTAATCTGGTAAACTCGAGTTCTTTGTACGCGAAAAAAATATCACTAGTAATTATTTTGCTGAGACAGCCATAAAGTGCAGTCCTATTACGAATAGCAATATGTTCTGAAGAGGAAAAAATGACTTCATAATTATGAAGTCATTACAATCAATTTGCACTGAGAAAACTGTTTGGTTCGGACATGAAAACTTTTTCTTGTTGTGCCAACAAAATCTTGATTCTTTCAACAAACCTTTTATTCAATCAAGAAAATTCATTGAAACCAACAAAATCTCAGTTTTTGTTGAATTAAAAAAACTTTGGTTGATTCAAAAAAACTGTGGTTGGTTCAACAAATCTTTGGTTGGTTCAACAAAGATTCGGTTGGCACGACCAATAATTTTTGTTGCTTCTATAGCAACAAAAACTTTTGTTGTCCGAACCAAAAATTGTTCTCATTGTACACAATGACACATTTAAGAAAAAATTTCCTCGTTAATAAATTTTAAAATGTTTGAAGCTTTTTCATCAGTGGAGTCCTTTCTTTATATATTTTATTGCTGTCTGTGGGTAGCTTAAAATATTAAAGAGCACCTTGCTCCCTTAATACACAGATATAATCCTTTATTCCTCTTTTTCATTATAAAAACCCAGATACTTGGATTTAGTCGCCTCTGTGTTTCTTCCTCGGGTGTTAAACCACTTTTTGCAACGCCACCACCACCGTAATTATTTATACTGTTTAAATAAATAATTAGGCTTAAACGAACGTGGTAAATCGTGCGGAGAGTCTGAGCAAAAACAGTATTCAGTGGAGGCGAACTTGATCCAATTTAATGATCCTTCAATTTTCTTTCCACCTAATTAGAAAAGATGATTGTTATCTGACCAAAGTTTTCTATTTCTTGGTTGATTGTTGCATTATTATTATTATTATTATTATTATTATTATTATTGTGTTAACCAGTGTATGAGAGAATTGCTTTCTATTTAATTGCACTGTAATTGCATTATAATTGTATTATAATTGCATTATAATTGCATTTTTATTCATTGAGTAACTTCCCGAATGTAGGTGTCAACATTTCAATTGATAAAAACATTAAAAACTTCAATATGTGTATGAATTAGCACCTGAATTCCTAAAATAGAAGCTCTTTCATGTTTAAAATATTTTTTTATTTTTTTAAAAAGATTCTTTTATCTTTTTTAAAAATGTTTTTTATCTGTTGGAGCTTTTTGAAATTTAGTTTGAAAATCGAAGATTGACCAGCACAAGGAGCGATTACTCAATATTACTCAATATTACTCAATATTACTCAATATTACTCAATATTTATGTAAGAACTGCTTCATTTCTGTCAACAGATCCGCTCATCCATCTTTTATACTAGATTTAGAGATAGTATTTTCGACTTGCGGTTAGTTGCCCTCGACTTTCGTTCATTTCCAGCATCCAGAACGAGAAAAATAATATTCCATCTCACCATTTCACTAGTTTACTTACTAATTGGCACGTCGTGATCTCTTGTTTCAAAATGCTGCGGTCGCATAGTTTTCTGTAATTCTATAGGAATTGGAATAGAAATTCTTCATTTTGGTGAGAGAGAAGTTTCTCATTTTATAAAATCCACGATTTTTAAACTTTTACATTTAATATGGGTTTTCTAGGTCTTTCATGATTTTTTTTCCACCTTGGGAAACCTGGAATTGACAGGAATATCATAAGATTTTAAAAATTGGAAAAGGATTTCAGAAGATTTGTATAGTGATTTTATGGACATTTAAGATATTTCAGGAGATTTTAATCAACTCCAAAATAATCTTTAAATTCGTTAAAATTTGTGAAAACATCTTTAAAAAATTTAGAAATTCTCAACAGAAATTCCATGAATCCTTCAAAATCTCACAAAATTGTTATTAAAGTCATGAAAATCTCTTAAATTATTTTATAATGCCTTAAAATCCTTTAAAATTTCATCAATTCTTTTAAAAATCATAAATATCCCTTGAATTCTCTCAAAATCATTTAAAAATCACCAAAATTCCTTAAAATACGTTAACATTTCTTTAAATTCTTCGAAATTCCACGAAATATTCTGAAATCCCTTAAAATTTTACAAAATCTTTTAGAAATCCTCAAATTCTTTTGAATTTAGTCAAAATGCTTTAAAATTCAAAAGAATTCCAAGTAATTTTAAGGAATTTCATTTTATTTTTTCCACGTTTGAATTAATTTCTTGAAGTTTCTTAAAATCAGTTAAAATTTCTTGAAATTTTTTTTGAAAATACTTAAATTCTCTTGAATTTTTTAGAAATCCATTGAAATTCTTTGCAATCACTTAAAATCTCTTCAAATTTCTTTAAATTCCTTAAAGTCACTCAAAATCGAATGAAATTCATTCAGATGTCTTGCATTATTGTGAAATCTATACAAATCTTTGTAACATATGTAGTTTTCATATAAATCCTTCACTCTTATAAAAGTCCCTTGAAATCTTGTGAAAACTCCTGAAAATCCTTAGACTTTGAACTATTTTAAAAATATTTTGAATTCCCTGAATAAGTTTGCTTAGAATTTAAAGAATTTCAACAGAAATACTTTTAAATTCCATAAAATCCTTTAAAATTCCTAAAAAGATTTTAAAAACCCTTTGATTCCACTAAACGTAAAATTTCTGTAAGGAAATGTTTAAACCTATCAATTTAAAAAAAATTAATTCAAACCTCTCACTTAAAAAATCTTTTAATTATCTAAAAATGCGTCAAAATCCCTTAAAATATACGAAAAAATCTTTTAAAATTTATTTAAATCCCACGAGACCCCCTAACTCTTTAAAATTCCTCAAAAATAAAAAAAAGAAAAAAGTAATTAATTTAATTTTTTTTTTTCAATTCTTGAACAGAAAAAAATTTGTTTCCATCAAACAAACGTATAATTGCTATGTTATATAATATGGTCAATAATTGGATTTAAAGACATTTTTTTTAATAAGATGAAATAATTTTTTTTGAATTAAAGAAAATTTCTTTGAAACAAAAAAATTTTCTTCTGAGTGTAATATGAAATAAAGAGTATTTTTAATGTTTTCATTATAAAAAAAAATATTTTTCAATTTTTTCTATTGCGTGTTATAGGGCATTTAAAATGAAGTCCATTAATTAAAATAAATTTGTCCATTTAAATGTATACCATTATTACAAATTATTACACCATCCCCTAATAATACCATTTAAATTGGAAACGTTATGATTAATCCTATAATCGTCATGATGAGATTCGAGGAAGATAGCCTATTATGGAAATATGACCACCTTGGCGTACATGTGCAACTCTAGTTCGGGTATTATATTTAATAATAATCGGTGCAAGTCCTCTTGATATGTAAGGAAAATCATTTAATAACATTATTTCAGTACCAGCTGGTAGATTTTCGAAATATTCTTCAGTTGGTAGTGTGGGTTGTGGAATATTATGTACTGGGGACGTATTTCCACTTCCTATAATCTCGTGACCACGGCTTTGGGAACTCAATTCTGTTAAAAAAATTAATTTATGAACTTATGAATTTTTAACAACCAGGAACTTGAAAATTATTGGTCGATCCAGCTTATTTATAAAATTTCAGTATTTTTATGTTTATTTTTTTTTTTTTTTTGATTGAAGAATTTTCATTAACCAATCAATATTGACAAAATTTTTAGAGTATACAATATTTATCTATTGTTCACTAATACTTACGAACAAAATTTAAGAAACCCACGAAACAGAGGAATAGATTTCCAGTAAGAATCTTCATTTTTTCGAAAACTGAAAACTTATGGTTGATTCAGGCTAACTAATAATTTTTTGTGAACAAAATATTATTTAAAATATTGCCTTATATATGTACTAATCAGGGTTCAGATATTATATCAATCCTAGGAAATTCACATTTTTCTTATCAACTATTAAAAAATTTGTTTGTTTTTGTTTTTGTTTTTATATGGCGCCTAATCTTATTCTTTTATTATAAGTCGTGTGACACACACAGGTTTTACTGTGAAACATTGCATGTGCTGTATTATAGATTAGATAAGGTAAAATATTAAAATAGTAAATCTGGCATTTGAGAGAGATATCGATATATTTTCTCGACTGTCAACAAAAAATATAATATACAAATATTGTATATAAAAATATATTATAATATATTAATATTATTGTAATTAATATAATAATTATAATTATATAATATAATATTCATATAATATAAAATATTATTGAGCAAATTATTTCATTGTATAATCATATACATAATACTTTCACAAAACTTGCATATACCCTCATTTTTATAATTTTACTCACAAGTCTTGGATAATTACAGCTTATTAATGTTCAGTTGTAAAAAAATTAAATAACATAACAATTAATTAATTCGCACAGCATAATTTAATTTAAGTAATAGTTAAAAAGTCGCAGATGTATGGAAATTGACCTAGAGGTCATTCCTATGCAGAGTAGAATTTAATTCAAGTAATTAAAAATAAAAAATACTTGAAATTGAAATCGGCTAATTAAGTACTTAATTAATACTCAATTTTGATATAGTTTTATATTTTTGAATAGGAGGATGTTCTAATTCCAGGTTTAGGGACGTTTATATATAAAAAAGGAGGTGCAATTAAAAATGAATCTAATATAGAAATGAAAATGACTTAAAGTCTTTTGCATGATTCATGCAGTTATTGTGAAGAAGAGAAAGGATTATAGTGAGAAGTAATTGGTCGTCAGTTGCTGTAGGTTTATTATTCTAGGTCATATAGCTTCACGTAGCAATGTACATTGGCATCTCTGTATGCACGCATCAGCTATTACTGTTGCAAGTAAAAGACACTATCATTTTCGAAACACCTTTGAAAAATTTACAACACTTTATGCGTCGTTATTACGTTTTGTATGGTGAAACATTGATTAACATGTAAGACACTATACTACATACTCATTGTCAGTAACGTAGAAAGCGGCCAAATATTTATATTTGTATAATATATTTATAACCTTTGATCTTAAAAGAATTTGAAGATTTTAATTGAAATTTTAAATAACTCACAAGATTTTTATGTTTTATAAAAGATATTGTAGAATTTTATAGAATTTCAACAGGTTTTCAAGAATTTTAAGAAGTTTGTAAAAATTTAAAGAAATTTTGACATTTATAAAATGATTTCAAGAAAATTAAAAATTCCTCGTGGAATTAAAAAAAAAATGTCAAAAAATATTTTAGATTTTTAAAGGATTTTATGTGGCTTTTGTTTCCAAGAATTTTTATTTAGAGGTTTTAGTGGATTTTCATAGTTTTTTATTAAATTTTAAAGGATTTCACGAGATTATTATTATTCGTAAAAGATTTTGTGAAATTGTAAAGGATTTCAGGGAATTTTAATAAATTTTAAAGAATTTATGACATTTTACAGGATTTTAAATATTATAGTGAAATTTTTAGGAATTTACAAATGTTTCTGTAGGCATTTCAAAATATTTCAGTGAATTTTAAGGGATTTCAAAATTTCAATAAGTTTCCAATAATTTTAAGAGATTTTGACGCATTTTAAGCGATATTAAAGTTCCTCGTGAAATTTTGAAAGTTGTAGGAAATTTTAAGAGTTTTTTAGGAATTTTAAAAGTGGTAAATAATTTTTCGAAAATCAGAAAGTCCACGACTTTTATCAGATTGTAATGCTATTTTAATACGATTTTAATATATTTTAAAATTATTATTAATTTTAATAATAGTTGAAAGATTTTAATTATTATATTTTTTTGTTGCAGGTATGTATTCCTGTAAGTTTCCCGGAAGTGGCGGTCAAGAAAAGGAAGCCCATCAAGCTTTAAGGATTTTCACAAAATATTAACTATTATTAATATTATAATAATAATATTCAATATTATTAAGGGATTTTTTCGAATTTTAAAATGTTTCTGGGAATTTCAATGAATTTTAAGATCTGCAAGGTTGTTTTCAGAGATTTTTACGAATTTCAAGTGTTGTGAAATTTTCGTTCATTGTTTTAAACATTGAAGAAACAAAAAGAGCGATGGTCGTCTTCTATTACATAATTTATTATATTTTATCTCTTAAAACTTTCAGAAACTGCTTAAAATTCTTTTAAATTCAATGATAATAATTGAAATTCCTTTTATATCCTTCAAAATTCATTAAAAGTATTAGAAATATCTTCAAATTCCACGAAATCCTAAAAATTGCAGAAAAATTTTCAAACACAAATCTTCTGAAATCCTTTAAAATTTGACAAAATCTTTTAAAAATCAGAAAAATCTCTCGAAACCCTTTAAAATTATTAGAAACATTGAAAAATCGAATGGAGTTCAGTGAATTTGAATCAAATTGAATGGAATTGAAAAGAATTTAATTGAACTGGGTTTCTAATGATTTTTAAAGAGATTTTCAATAATTTTAAAAGATTTTAAGAGGTTTCTAGGAATTTAAATAGATTATTACAAGAAATTTTTAAGAATAATTAGGGAATTCAAAGAATTTTAAGAAATTTTAGAGTATTTCAGAAAGCTTGTAAGAATACTTTAAAAGTATTGATAGAATGTATTTCCTGCTCATTTTACATAACAGTGTCGCACACCTGAAGGTGTTGAATGGGCGGCTTCTTCTAAGATAAGTTAGGTCAGCTTTGTCCGTTGTCGAGTCAACGTCGAGAGTATTCCTTTGGGACGTAGGAGGTGGCATAGGAAAACAGTAATCACGGAGTAACCCTGAGACCGGAACCTCGTGCTCGAAGAGGATCGAGTTGGCTGTACTGTAATATAGTCTGCAATGCATACAAATGCTATTTTCCCCTCGAACTCTCAGTCTAGTTCTCCAGCCCCCCCCCCTCTCTCTCTCTCCTTCTCTCTCTCTCTATTTCTCTATTTTCCTATCATCTCTGCTTCACTTCCTCTCCCACCAATTCGAATTCCGTCCCTGGCACGTGGACCATCTTCAAGACGCTCATCCTCCAGCTTCACTGCCTTCATCTCATCCTCCTTCGTCATGGAATCGAAGCAGGTAACAATGAGATCTAATACCTTCCACCGAATTATGCGAACAGCCTCCAGTGGGAATAACACGGTTTCCTCAGACCGAGATCAAATCACTGATTTTCTTTCTTATTCCGACAAGAATTCATAATAATAATGCGCGATAATTAAGTTTGAAATTTGATAAATTCTTTTTCGATTGTTAATTCTCCTTATTCTCAAAAATCTAGATATAACGCATTTTCTACGTCTCAAGGTTTTCCGCCAACGTAGCGTCTCCTCAGAAGCTCCAACTCAGCAAACACGACTTTTGCACGTTCCGTATCAGCTTTACTCTCTTAAGAGAAAAAAATAATAAATAATTGAAGCATGTTTTTACTATTTGAATAAATCAGATAAAGGTCCCAATTCCTGGACAATTTTCAAATTGTACCATTTGGCTTTTACTTTTTAAAAAGTAGAATTTTTTGTAAGGGATGGCTCGCTCTCCTTTCAAAATCGATTGCAGTCTTTTTAAATCCTTTAAATATTCTTAAGTCCTTATCTATTACAATTAGAAAAAGTCGTCCTTTCAATACCTTCAGGTGCGACACTGTTATGTAAAATGAGCTTTTTATGAACAATTAATTCTATTAATTTTCTTTTTTGTGAGAAAATAAATTAATGCAATTATATGCGCGTGGAAAATATTTCAGGGACAATTAATCGTAGTTAAGTACGAAAAAGGTAAAAAATTACATGATTTCAATTTAAATTTTAAAAACTTAAAGCGGTACAAATACAATTTTTGTCTATTTCTAAGGAAATATATTTGACGGATGAAATTTTGAAAAATTTTCAGGAGTTTGAAATTTGAAATTTTTAGAGATATTAAGGGATTTCAAAGAATATGGTTTAATCCTTTGAAATCCTATAAACATCCTTAAAAATTGTGTAGTTAATAAAATTACTTAAAATTTCATAAAGTATCATTAAATCGCTTTTAGTTATTTAAAATACCATGAAATTTCTTGAATATGAAATATAATATATATAATTGCACATTGTTTAGCACTTCATAAAATCGGAACGACTTCCATAAAATCCCTTAAAATTCCATGAAATCTGGTCAACTTCCCCAATATTCTTTCGAATCCAAATAAATTTCGTAAAATTCCATAGAGTATTTGTACTTCACTTGAAATTACTTAAAATACTTAATTAAATACAAAATACTTAAAGCAATACTATAAACTCTTTAAAATTCTTGGAAATCTAATGCAGTCTCATTAAATCCTTTAAAACTCTTAAAAGTCCCATAAAAACTTCAGTAAGTTTGGTAAAATCCCGTCAAACATAAAAATCCTATAAAATCTCTTTCGAGGAACTTTATATTATTATTCTCAAGACATTTTACACATACATCATCGTTCGGAAAAATTTATGCGAAATTATGCAATTAATTGTTGATTTCAAGAGATAACATTAAAATTTATGCTAATTGATGTGTTCTACATTATCACCTGCATAATTTTTAAAAATCTATCAACAAATTCCGGTAAAAATTTAGGGTGTCTACTTTTCGGAAATTAAAGCAAATCAGGGAATTGAAAAAAAATTCGCGAATTGTCCTTTAATTTTATTTTTGATAGTGATTTCCGGATTAAAAGAACTTTTCCGAATAATCAATCTAAATATTTTTATTCGATTTTGATACTTGCAACTTTTGTTAAATCAGTTGAAATCTTGTGAATTATTTTCAAATTAAAAAAAAAAACCTGTAAAATCCCATCAAATCCCTTGCAATTTCTTAAAAATACTTAAATTCTTAGAAATCTTAAAACTTCTTGAAAATCCTTAAACTTTAAAGAATTTTTTTTGAAATCCCTTCAACTTCTTTAAAAACTCATTAAATTAATTCTATATCCTTAAAATAATATAAAATTAAAATTATCCTTAAAAATATTATCCCTTCAAGACTTCCAGTTTATAGAATCAGTTTTTAAAACAGGATTTCATAAAATTACATAGAGTATTTGTAATTTACTTCAAATTACTTAAAATCTCATAAAGTACCAATAAATCGTTTTAAATTACTTAAATTCTCATAAAGTATCGTTAAATCACATTAAAATTATTTAAAATACTTAATTACATTCAAAATACTTAAAACAATATTAAAAACTCTTTAAAATTCTTGAAAATATAATGCAGCCTCATTAAATCCTTTAAGGCCATGTAAGACTTACCCGATCCCTACCTTACCGACATTTTTTGTCTGCAACGCTACGTCTACATTTATTGAGATATCAAATTGAAAATTTCTAAAATTAAAGAAAATATGCTAAGGTATGTTTATCTGGTCTTAAATTTTTGTAAAAATAAAAAAATAATTTTTCAAACAATTTTTTTTTACAAATATCAATATTTAAGATCAGATAAACGTACCTTTGTGCTTTAGCTTCAATTTCAAAAATTTTCAATTTAATATCTCAATAAATGTAGACATAGCGTTGCAGAGAAAAAAATGTCGGTAAGGTAGGGATCGGGCAAGTCTTACGTGGCCTTAAAACTCTTAAAACTTCCAGACAACCTCAGTAAGTTTAGTAAAACCCCTGCAAACTTAAAAATACTTTAAAATTCGTTTAAATTTCGTAAAAATTCATAAAATATTGTTAATTCACTTGAAATTATACTTAGAATAACATGAAATCTCTTTTAATTCCTAAAAGTTCCATAATATCCCAATAATTTAATTAAAATCCCCTAAAACTTAAAAAGCCTATAAAATCTCTTGAAATCCTTTAAGATTCGTTGATATCTTTAAAATCTTCTGAAATCTCTTGAAAATCCTTCAATCCGCATTTGGCAGCTCTGGTCTCGATATGAAAAATAATTCAAAAAGATTTTTTAGTTATTTCTGAAGGTTTTAACGAATTTAAATGATTTAAAGTGGTTTAAAAAGATTTCCAGTGGTTTTAAGTGATCTCAAAGGATTTCAAAACATTTCACAAGATTTCAAGAGATTTAAAAAAATTTCAGAAGATTTCAAGAGATTTAACAAATTTCCAAAAATCCAAAAAATATTTATGTTTTAAAATCACTTTAAAACTTCTTTGAATTTAAAAAAATTTTTTAAAATCACTTGAAATCTCTTGAAATCTTTAAGATATCTTGATATCTATAAAATCTTGCGAAATTTTGTGAAAATCCTTAAATTCTTTCCAAGTCTTTTTAAACCCTTTAAAATTCTTTTATGTCCTTTAAAATCCTGTGAAATAGTTGAAAAAAAATTTGAATTACTTGAAACTCTCTTGAATTGTTTTAAAAATAAAAAATTTCTTAAATTCAATAAAAATCCTTTAAAATCTCTTTAAATTCCTTAAAATCCCTTAAAATTTTTAAATATCATTCAAAATCTCTTTAAATTCTTATAAATATATATTAAAATTGATTGAAAATCTTGAAACTATGTTTCATTCTTTTATAAATTCCTTAAAAACTCTCCAAAACTAGTTAAAATTACTTATAAAACCTTTTAAAAGTCTTAACTTTGAAATCTTGTGAAATTCCTTCAACTTCTTTAAAATCTCTTGAAATTCCTTAATATTTTGTAAAATCACTCGATATCCTTTAACATTTCTAATTATCCAATAAAATTTATTTAAATCTCTTGAAACTTTTTAGAACTCCATGGAACCCGAATAACTTTCATAAAATACCATAAAATATCCCAAAATCTCATGAAAATAATTCTCTACACAAGAAACTTGCACTTCAGTTTCTAATTTTCAACTCCAACATTATTTCTGAATAAAATAGAATTAAGAAAAACATATTTCATTCACTGGTACGTTTATAATTATTTTCCACATTAAAATTCCTTAAAATACCTTTGAAACCTCTTTTTAATATCTCTAAAATCTCAAAATTTTCCTAAAATTCTTTTCCTCTCAGAAACTTTAAAAATTCGATTTATTAAATCTTCTTCCCTTGAAATTATCAAAAATTTCAATGGTACGGCCTAAAATCGTTGAATTCCAAATTGAAATCATGTATATATAATTTTCCATCCTTATATTTTTGCATATTTGACTATTATGAATTGAGCTCGTACATTAATGCCCGTATATTAATTATTATGGTACATATAGCAGTTTATCTAAACAAACAACATGCACGATACGAAATGTCTTAACACCGGAAAGATAAAATGAATGGCGTCAGCGAATCAAACGAACCATATGTGCCAGCATGTTTCAGAAGCTGTTTATTTGTCAACAATAAAGAGCATTCACTTGTATTACATTCTGCCGTGATATAACGCATGGGAAGAGCTTTCGCAAATATTAGTTATACTGCTTCTAATTGGCAACGCAGCGAAAGTCCTTCATACAATTACCAGGATCATCATACTCATTAGCATTTATCCCTGGAAGCTGACCGCGGATACAATTCGTTCGTCAGTATAGACAGACATGTATTAACATCACTTTGCTAATATATATATATACAAGAATGAACGCGCGCTTCGCGCGCGCATTTACTTTATTTTTTAATGTTATATAATTTACAATGTTTTATATCTCTAATCTCTTACAATCTATGTTAAACTTTGTGAAAATCTCTAAAAATTCCAAGAAACCTTTGAAAACCAGTGAAATCGCTTAAAATTCGTGAGAATCTGTTAAAATTTTCAGAAACTTCTTCAGATTTTTTTAAATTCAATCTAAAAATTCCTAGAAACTTCTTGAAATTCCATGAAAAACTTTAAAATCTCTTAAAATTCCCCGAAAAATTCTTGAAATTTTACGGTAAAACTTAAAATCTCTATATCTTTTATATCCCTTAAAAATATTACATAGAAATCTTAACAAATTCCATGAAATCCTTTAAAATTCTAACAAAATCATTTAAATATCAGAAAAATCTCTCAAAATCACTTAAAATTATTAGAAATCTCATAAAATTCCTTAAAAATTTCACGAAATACCTAAAATCCTATATAATTCTACAAAATCGTTTTAATATTCTAAAGTCTCTTCAAATCCATATTAAAATGAAATCCTTTAGAATTCTCACAAAATCATTTAAATATCAGACAGATCTCTTGAAATCACTTCTAATGATTAGAAATCTTATAAAATTCCTTAAAATTTCAAAATAATATTTCAAATTCTTTAAAACCTCATAAAATTCTTACAAAGGTTTTAAAATCCCTTAAAATTTTACGAAATATGCTAAAATCCCAAACAATTCTACAAAATCGTTTTAATATCCTAAAAGTCTCTTGGATTTCGTATATATCACTTAAAAATCGTTAAAAATGCACATCAAAACCTTCAAGATCATTAATCTCTTGAAATCAATGTTAAAATCAATAACAAACTTTAATAAATCTCTTGAAATTCCTACACATTTAAAATTCCCTAAAAAGTATTAAATATCTTACCAAAAACCATGAAATCCTTTAAAATTTCACAAAATCTTTTAAAAATCAGAAAAATCTCTTCAAATACTTTTATGTAAATTATTAGAAATCTCATAAAACTCCATAAATTCCATAAAAATTCCACAATATCTTTTAAAAATCGAAAAATTTCTTGAAAACCCTTAAAAAACGTACAGATTTTTGAACACTCTTAAAATTTGACGAAAACCTTCAAAATCTTTGTAAATTCTACAAAATCTTTTAAAAACCAAAAAAAACTTTTGAAATCCCTGAATAAAATCCCCTGTAAATCTTCCATGAAATCTTTAAAAATTCCATAAAATTCCCTTAAAATTCCTAGATTATCAATATACCTATTTTGAGTTTAGACTCGTGACACAATAATTATTAACGAAACCAAATTCAAGATTTCAAATTCAATTCACGCGGAATTTACGATTCGGCAAGTATCGATTGTCGAAAATCACTATCGATACTTACACGACGAATGAGGACTGCGGAATAGGCGTGACGATATTTCGACTTCGACTCAATCATCTTTTTAGAATAGATATATATATATATTAATATATACATATACATATACATATACACTAGGATTTGCCTTAGTCTGCTTCGAAGTCAGTCTGCAATATAATATATCCACACAGCTATTTCTCACGTCGATTCATCGCTTTGAATCGACCACAGCTAGAAAAATGTAGGCCACTTCTCTCGCTGTCTTCGCATAATTCTCTCATTAACGCCCTGTTGTGTCGTGAAAATTTTTTTTCACGTCGTTTTCAATGTTTTCATTCTTCAGCTCTTTTCATTCTTCAGTTCTCTTAATTCTTCAGCTCTCTTAATCCTTCAGCTCATTTCATTCTTAGGTCGTTACACTTTTCAGTAATTGTGTCCCAGTGGAATGAAAGAGATTAATCACTGTCTTTATTCTCAGTAATAATCAGTCATTGCATCAGTGAGACATTCCACAAAAAAAATATATGTGTCCAGTTGAAACCCATTTCTCAATCATTTTTAGACAAGAGAATCATTTTTATACAACTCTCTAAAACTGAATCAGTCAAATTCCACTGATTTTCAGTAACTCTTTTCTCACGATTTTAATCAGTGAAAGTTCACTGAGAATCAGTCAAAAGTCACTGAAATTTTCAGTCATCTTCACTAAACTACTAACAATTTCAGTGACTTTTCACTGATTTCAATTAGATTTTTCACTGATTAAAATCATGAGAAAGGAGTCACTGCAAATCAGTGGAATTTGACTGGTAATCAGTTAAATTTCACTGATTCAAGTTTAGAGAGAAGAGAATCATTTTTATTCAAGAAAATCATTTTTATTCAAGAGAATCATTTTTGTGAGTTCACTTAATGTTTTTTCCTTTATTAACATTATATTATTGAAATTCTGGTAATAATCCAAAGTTAATAGTCAATTACATTTTCGATTCGACGTGAAATCGGTAAAGAGTATTTTTCACGCGTCTCTGCAAAATCGGCAGACATTATTTCACAAAAAAGTGTAAGTGGCCTTTTTGTGGTAGAGGTAAATATTCCATAAGTGAGAAGATGGCTCAAGGAAGACCACTCATAATGAAGCGTATATATAATTATGTATATATAGCATAAAAGACAGGTTTCATTATCGAAAGACCTTAAAAAATCGAAAGACTTGAATCGAGAGACCGGTTTTCGTTTGGACCCTCGTAATCTGTGTCGACCTTGTTTAAAATTTTCCTGATAATGCAAGAAGGGAAGCACCGACCTACACTTAACAGATACAAAACCGTCAACTTGTATTTTATATATATTTATATATGTATATAAAGGTAAAAAAAGACAGACTGATGATTTACAATTATTTTTAGCGCATCTTTTTTTATAATTGGCTGTATTTTTTATGCGTAATATAATACTGTCAAAGTTTATTACTTTAGAAAATTATGAAGATGAAAATATATTTTTCTCTTGATACTTTTCACCTTGAAAAGTTGTTTTAAATTTTTTTTTTTTCTTTTTTTTCAAGTCTTTATTTTATTTATTTTATTACTTTATTTCTTATTTATTTATTTTGTTTCGTTTTAATATGAGTCATTTGTTTTTTTATAGTAAAACTGTAATGGTAGTTTCATTAGGGATTTTTTTCTAATGAAAATATTGCCTTAAATATTACCTTAATGTGCTGTAGTAGAGAATAAGCGAGTAAATAAGATTTTGAGATAAATCCACTCTTAAGAGGAAAAGGTCGAGTGTGGTCAGACGTAGCAGATGCGCCTGGTAGAGACTGGAGTGATCTACTTAAAGGGGAATTGATTCTCAGTGGAAAAAGAAGTGCATGGTCGGCCCAATAAATGGCAACTGTTATACTGCTTGTGTTGAAGTTTCTTTTCCTGTTCTAAAATCACGAGACTAATTACACTAAATTAAAAGTAAAAAAATGAAAATGAAAATTAACAAAATTTTAATTTAAATTTAAAAAATTAGAATTAAATAAAAAAATTAAAATTAAACTTAAAATTATTCATTAATTACTTAATTTTCGAGTTTAAACACGAAATATATCGAAAATCTTGTTTAAAAAAAAGAAAACAGTTTTATCTTAATATTTAAAATGAACAATTAACTAATTTATTAGACTAATTAATAAATTAATATAATAATTAATAATATTAGTCGGTTTTTAAAATAATACTATACAACTGTAAATGCGGTAATTTTTTTAGAAACCACAATTAAACATCAATAACTGTAAACGTGATTAATTTTGAAAACGGTCCAGAAACTATTAATAGAAATTTTTTATAAATATAATTATTATGTATTATTTTTCAAAATTTGTTAAATTTTTAAAATATCATGTAACTGTTATTCCTCTGAAACTTAAATATTTAAAAATAAAATTTTAATTATGTTGGATAGAAAAGAAGAAATAAAATATCATAAATTATACACCCAGAAAAAAATTTGTTTATACCAAATAAACGTATATTTGCCTCACAGCCAAATAAAAAATAGTTTTGAATTAAATAAAATTTATTTGATTCAAAGAAATTTTCTTTTTAATTCAAAGAAAAAATGTCTTTGAAACAAATGAATTTTATTTAATAAAGATATTTTTTATTTGGCTCTGAGGCAAATATACATTTATTTGACTCAAGTAAACTTTTTTTCTGGGTGTAAAATTTCAAATGAAAGTAAATTCTTATGATTATGAAATACTAATTTTTTTTATTAATATTTCATTAATGCTAAACTTTTCTAAAAATAACGAATTTTTCGCTTCGGATTATTAATTTAATACCAAAATCGACATAAAACAATCCTGAAAATAAATAAATAGCATGAAATCGTGACTCTTTAAAATTAAAGTCGGGAGTTCCATGGAAGGCAAATATAATAGAAGCCAGTTTATTTCTTCGCGTTTTTATCGAGGAGAAACAATGGATCCCGATTAATATCTTTCGAGGAACTTTATATTATTATTCCCAAGACATTTTACACATACATCATCGTTCGGAAAAATTCGTGTGAAATTATGCCACCAATTGTTGATTTCAAAAGATTACATTAAAAATTATGCTAATTGATATGTTCTAGATTATCACCTGCATAATTTTTAAAAATCCATCAACAAATTCCAGTAAAAATTTAGGGTGTCTACTTTTCGAAAATTTAAAGAAATCCGGAATTGAAAAAGAAATTCGCATATTGTCCTGGATTTTATTTTTGATAGTGATTTCCGGATTAAAAGAACTTTTCCGAATAATCAATTTAAATATTTTTATTTGATTTCGATACTTGCAACTTTTGTTAAATAAATTGAAATCTTTTGAATTATTTTCAAATCTTTTAAGAAAAAACTGTAAAATCCCATCAAATCCCTTGTAATTTCTTAAAAATACTTAAATTCTTCACAGAAAAAGCAAGGACTGAAAGTGTTTACAGCTGAAATCAGTTTTTAGGCTGAATTTCAGTCTTAAGTCAGTTTTTAGTCTTGTTTTAAGACTAAGAAGTCTTGTTTTTAGATTTCTTAGTCTTAAAGCAAGACTAAAAACTGACTTAAGACTGAAATTCAGCCTAAAAACTAATTTCAGCTGTAAACACTTTCAGTCTTTGTTTTTTCTGTGTTAGAAATGTTTTTTAATTTCTTGAAAATCCTTAAACTTTTAAGAATTTCTTTGAAATCCCTTCAACTTCTTTAAAATTATTTAAAATCTCTCGAAATTTTTCGAAATTCATAAAATCGATTAAAATCCTGTAGATGTTCTAGAATTCTTTAAAATCACTTTAAATTACCTAGAGTCACTAGAAATCTCTTAAAATCTCAGTAATGCCGGTTAAATTCCTTTTTTTTTTTTTGAAAATTTAAGAATCTTTTTAGTAATATTATCAGTCTATTAGAGGTAAAATTATATTTTATAATACATACGTAGAATTATTTTGTCCAGTTGGACACATGTAATGGTTTAACGGTTCTCATTCGATCAACTGAGTTAAGGAGTTTCTTGCTCGATTCTACTTGGATGGGTGGCTTCGTACTAGGTAGAGTATTATTTACCAGATTTCACTCTCGACATAATAAAATAAGAAATTAATCCCTTATAAATTCAAATAATTGAAGCCTTTGGAATTCTCTTAAAAATTAGAAAAATCTAATGAAATCCCTTAAAATTTTACGTAAACCTTCCTTTAGTTCTTTAAAGTCTTTTAAAACCTTATCAAATTTTTTTAAAAATTACTTTAAATTATTTAGAAATCTTAAAACTGTCCTGAATAAATTTTAAATTCTTTAAAAAATATTTAAAATCACTTGAAATTTATTTAAATAATTGAAATCTTATAGAATTCCTTAAAACCGTTTAAAATTCCTTAGAATCACTTGAAATTTCATGAAATCTCCATAAATTCCTTAAAATCATTAGAACCTATTTAAACATCCTTTAAAATGCTTTAACATTATTTAAAATCCCTTAAAATACTTACAAATTTAATTACTCTAAAATTTAGAAACTTCCGTGATTAATTTTCAAATTCTTTAATAATTCCTTAAATCCACTTGTTTCGATATAATTACTACCTCAAAATGCTTTTAAAGCGTATTAAATCTTTTACAAATCCGAGAACCTTTCTTAATTCTTTAAAAATTCCTTAGAATTCATTAAAATCCTAAAATCCTTCTAAATCTTTTAAAATCCTATCTTTCATTCTAAAAATTACCTTCTTTTATGACAATACATACTGTGATGACTGATAGTATTATAATTTATTTTTTACCCCTTTTTTCAACTCAACTGCACTACTTTCTTCTTACTTAAAATTTAAATTCTTAAAAATTCTTAAAAAATGAATAAATTTAATTATATTTAATTATATTTAATTATATTTAGTTATTCTAATTATACTTGAATTAAATTAATTCATAGGCGTAAATTCTCCTGGAATTTCGAATTTTTTTCGTCTAAAAACCAAATTCAAATTATGCGATTGGTTTTGTATCAGCATCCGTACTTTGCAGCTGAAGAGAAATCTTGTCTGCAATCACCCTTCTATCATTTCTGCTTCCCGTGCCGACACGCGTAAGCTATTAGTTAGTAAGACCTTTTGCTTCATGCAGGTTTATTCATAACACGCTTCCTGCACATGAATTACTTTAGAACGGTGCATTTTGTCGGTCAGTTTATTATTACTGATGCCTGCAATCCACAAATTAAAAGAACATAAAACAACAATAGAAATCCCAGCCGAAATTCATTGAAAAATAGATTATTTATCCCTAGTATCATCAAATTATTAATTAGTGCGGGAAGGCTTTAATCCGTTTAAAATAATTAGCTCATTTGGCGCTCGAAAATGTAATCGGCTTTATTAAATCGGATATTTCAGATTTTCAGTGGCTGCTAATTGTTATTTGTTTTCCTCGTTTTAACTCCACCATTTATTAGATAATAACTCGTCGCCTATTTTTTAATAATTTTTTCTGCCGGTTTAAATTTTAAAAACAAAAAAAAATTGAGGAAAACAAAAAAATTTAAGAAAAACAAAAAATTTAAGATAAATAAAAAAATCGAAGAAAAACAATAAAAAAGAGGAGAATTAGCATTTCAAATAAAAATTGAATGTTATGAAAGTATAAATGGATTTTTCCGTTAATCCGTCTTTATAGAATTTATAGAAATATTCTCACGTATATTAGAATCAAAACCTTGAGAATGGCTATAGGTTTATGGACATTTCTCGATCTCCTATGTAACCTGTTGCTCCATTCTTGGATTTGCCTACGTAAGCACTTCCTACCGAGCTTACCGTTCCGCGTAAGTTCATTAACTCGTAAATTAATTCCCACGGCTTCGGAGATTAGCGCCACCCTACATACACATCTCGGATTCCTCGTAACTCGAAAGAAAAATATTTTCCTCCAGCATTCACTCGACATTTAGTTCGATTGACTTTTCACTTCCCGCCTCTGATCGTTGAATTGCAGATCTAAACGTCTCCTATAATTTTGTTTCTATTATTGCATTTATAAATTTATTGCATTTGTTCATTCATGCATATCGCGTTCCTCATAAAAAAATATGATCTTAAAACCAGTTCTATATAGAAGGAAAAAATAATATTTAAGATTCGGAATTCTTAGCAAAGAGTTTTCTGCATCTCTTAATCAAACTATTTTTCAAATTTGTTTCCTTTGTTAATAATTTAAGCTTATGATACTTTTTAAAAATCTTATATTACTTATATATTGAAATATATGAATGTTTAATAATTTGATTTTAGTTTCACTAGATCTTATAGTTTATTTCAGAGATTTTAGAAACTTTTCAAAGATTTCGAAATATTATAAAGAATTTTCATATTCTTTGAGATTCTTTGGATTTATAATAATTTCCAGAGATTTTCAATAATTTTAAAGGATGTTAAGAGGTTTCTAGGAATTTAAAGGGATTAAGAGAGATATTTTTAATATTTAAAAAATTGTAAAGGATTGTAAAAATTTTAAGAATTTGTGACATTTTTAAAATGATTTTAAGGAATTTTAATATTTCTCATGGGATTAAAAAAAATTCAAAAGTTATTTTTGATTTTTAACAAGTTTTGTGACAGTTTTGTTTATAAGAATTTTTATTTCGAGATTTTAATGCATTTTAAGGAAACTCAGAGTTCGTGATATTTTTATTTTTTCTGCAAAATTTTGTAAAATTGTAAAGGATTTACAATTACAAGGATGTAAAGGATCCTAAAATTTTAATAGATTTTAGAGAATTTATGACAATTTATAAGATTTTAAAAATATTAGTGAAATTTTAAGGAATTTAAGGATATTTCTAGGAATTTAATGGGATTACAAGAGATATTTTTAATATTTAAAAAATTTTTTAGTGAAATTTTAAAGGATTTCATGAAATTTTAAGAGATTTTTTAAGAAAGTTTAGTTCCTTGTAGAATTTTAAGAAGTTTTCGTAATATATTTTTACGCATTTTAAGGGATTTTAAAGCTTTTCGTGGAATTGTAAAAGATTTTAAGAACCTTGTAAAAATTTTAAGAATTTTTGACATTTTAAAAATAATTTTAAGGAATTTTAATATATCTCATGGGATTAAAAAAAAATTCAAAAGTTATTTTTGATTTTTAACAAGTTTTGTGACAGTTTTGTTTATAAGAATTTTTATTTCGAGATTTTAATGCATTTTAAGGAAACTCAAAGTTTTTTATTGAATTTTAAAAGATTTCGTGATATTTTTATTTTAAGGATATTTCAACAAGAGATTTAAAAAAATCATCATGTAAAATGCATAAATGAGTGACAAAGACGTGTGAATTAATTTCCCAAATTTGCCACTGTCGTTAAAGAATAATAAACAATATTCCTGTTCAAGCGAAGAATCCAAATTTCTCTTTTAATTTCAGTAATGAAAATGAATTAAACATTAAAATTGCTTCGCCCCTTCCTCAAACCGGTTGAGAGTATAAATTGGATTACCTGCTCATAAATTTCGATTAATTATTTCATTTGTCAAGACTGTTTATTATTGCTGGATAGTAAAGTAAAATAATAACCGACATCAATGATTAACGACGTTAATAAGCTCAAAAAAATTATTTAATCAAAAATTTCTCCACTATAAGCACACCTTTGTTTATTAAATGTGTAAAGTCGTCAGTATATGACTGGTACATAAACACATTTGTTAATGTAAGTTTCATACCATTATAGAGTATGATACCGTTCGTCAGTCTCGAACTTTCACTTTTGTGGTGTTATACGTACGTAGATTGTACACACGCGAGCAAGGCTATCGCGTTGTCGTGAATTGCAAATCCGCCTACGTGATCGCATAATTTCAACCGTCAGTACCCTCTTTATAGGACATCGGATGAAAAAAAGTTACGGATCTCGAAACACTATGATTAACTTTATCGGAAATCTGAATCTTGAAAAAAAAAAAAAACCAATGAAGGAAACCAGGAAAAATTTATCTGTAATGACAAACGACTTTATACAGAAGTCATGGCCAATTTATTTTTTTCCTTAAAATTGAATAAAATATCTTGGAATTTCCAAAAATCACTTAAACCCTTGAAATGACTTAAAATCACTTGAAATCTCTTCGAAATCTCTGAAAATTCCTTAAAATCCTTTAAATTACTTCAAATTGTTAAAATTCCCTTGATATTCCTTTAAATCCAACAAAATCACTTTAAATCCAACAAAATCACTTTAAATATCTTGAAATTCCAAAAAATCACTTGAAATGTCAATAAAAATACTTAAAATTCCTTAAAATCACTTGAAATCTCTTCGAAATCTCTGAAAATTCCTTACAATCGTTTAAATTACTTTGAGTCGCTTAAATTTCCTTGAAATTCCTTAACATCCAATAAAATTTCTTTAAATATCCCGAAATTCCCTTAAAATCCCTTAAGGGCATGTGCTACTTTACCATAAGAGCAAATTAGTTATACCAATTATACATTCATAATAATAAATATTCTTAGCTAATAATAGTCAATAAACCTTAATTTCATGTAGACATAGGTTTATTGACTCTTATTAACTAAAAATATTTATTATTATGAATGTATAATTGGTATAACTAATTTTTTCTTATGGTAAAATATCAAATGTCCTTAAAATTACTTGAAATCTCTTCAAGATGTCTTAAAATTGCTTAGAATTTCTTGAAATCCTTTAGATTTTTTTAAATTCTTCAAAAATCCCTTGAAATTCCTTAGAATCGAATAAAATAGTTTGAAATTCCTAAAAATCACTTAAAATCTCCATAAAAACCTTTGAAATTCCTTAAAATCACTTGAAATCTCTTCGAAATCTCTTTAAATTTCTTAAAACTCTTTAAATTATTTTGAATCGCTTAAATTCTCTTGAAATTCCTTAAAATCACTTGACAAGTGAATTAAAATTAATTAAAATTCCTTAAAACTCTGTAAATTAGTTTAAATCGCTTAAATTCTCTTGAAATTTCAAAAAAATCCAATAAAATCCCTCGAAATATCTTGAAATTTCCAAACATCGGATGAAAAAAAGTTACGGATCTCAAAACACTATGATTAACTTCATCGTAAATCTAGATCTTGAAAAAAAAAAACAATTAAGGAAACCAGGAAAAATTTATCTATAATGACAAACGACTTTGTACAGAAGTCATGGCCAATTTATTTTAAACAAAAGAGAAAGATTTCCTCTCTCTCTGAAGCCTTTTCTCGCTTTTTATTCAAGATCTGCATCAGGTCGAAAAATTGCCAATCACCTTGCATAAGTGAATTGATCAAATGGAAATAAAATTGATTTTTTATTTTACTTATTGATTTTTATAGTAATTTTAGGAAATTTCAAGATATTTTAACGAATATTAATAGATTTCATAAGATTTCAAGATGTCTTACAGAATTTCATCAGATTTTAATTGACTTTATGGGATTTTAAGCGATTTCTGGTGATCGTAAGGAATTTCAATGAATTTTTCAACTTTAAAACATTTTAAATGATTTTAAGAAATTTTATCATAATCTGGAAAAAATCAAATGAAATCTCTTAAAATTCCTGCATGTATAAATAATTTTAAAAATCAGTCTTAACGTAAATAAATTATAATTGAAAATTTTCAAGCTATTTTTAATTTTTTTGAAATTCCTTAAAAATTCTTCAAAATCAGTTAATCTTGAAATATTGAAATCTTGAAATCCTTTATAAAGACCTGATATCTTTGAAATCCTTTAAGATTTGCTAATATCTTTAAAATCTTTTTAAGTGATCTCAAAGGATTTCAAAACATTTCACAAGATTTCAAGGGATTTAACAGATTTTCAAAAATCCAAAAAATATTTATGTTTTAAAGTCACTTTAAAACTTCTTTGGAGTATTCAAAATTTCTTAAAATCACTTAAAATCTTTTGAAATCTTTAAGATATCTTTATATCCCTTAAAATTTGTTAATATCATTCAAAATCTCTTGAAATACTTAAAAATTTGGAAACTATTTTTCATTTTTTTTAAATTGCTAAAAAATTCACCAAAATCAGTTAAAATTACTTGAAATCCTTTCAAAAGTCTGGATATCTTTTTAAAATCTAGATATTTATAAAATCTCTTGAAATTCCTTCAATCCACAGTTTGGCAGCTCTGAACTCAATTTTAAAGTCCTCGTATATTAAATTCAAATCCAACCAATAGATGAAAAGATAACATGACTTCAGATTTCAAGATTACGAGAATTTTTTTTTGATACAATCGCAATCTCTTTTTTATGCTAAGATAATAAGTTTCACAAAAAAGACTTCAGGTCAATTAACAATTTCTTTTGTCCTGAAAGACATTATGTTGAAAGTTGCAATAACTTGAGATTAGTAGGTATTATTAATCATATTTTTGAAACAGTATTAGTAGCAAAATGAAATGAGTACAGAATGAATTAAATCGAATAAATTAAACGTGACACTCTCCTGTTTTTGTTCAATTACGAAAGTCGATCATCGATTCATACCGAGTCGAATCGAGGAGGCATTTGATCCTCGAGTTTGATAAATATGTACCAGGTTGTTTCTCCTGTTAAACTCGACATTGCATAATGATTCAATGCTACGAAGCTTCAGGTAAGAGTGAGAAAAGTCTTGGATGTGACATTGACCTCTTTGCTAAATGCTTCGTGTTTGGGCGACAGACGTGTTGATACTTATCGCTTTGCGTCTTAGTCTTATTCACTTTTGTTCATTCATGCATATCGCGTTCCTCATAAAAAAAACATGATCTTAAAACAAGTTCTACAAGCAAAAAAACATGAATTTCAAAGTCATGTTTCAACTATTATGATATTCACTTTTTGTACTTCAAAATAGAATTCGAATTTGTATTCATCGTTCACTTTCACTTAAAAAATGAAAGTGCATATAATAATGAAAATTATTCCGAACTCGTAGCTAAGAGTCTTCTGCATCTTTTAATCAAACTATTTTCCAAATGTGGTCCCTTTCGAAGCATTATAAAGAATTTCCAGTCATTCTTTGAGATTCTTTGAGTTTCTAATGATTTCAAGAGATTTTCAATAATTTCTAAAGATTTTAAGAGGTTTCTAGGAATTTAAGGGGATTACAAGAGATTTTTTTAATATTTAAAAAATTTAGTGAAATTGTAAAGGACTTCATGAAATTTTAGGAGATTTTTAAAAAAGTTTAGGAAATTCTAAGAATTTTAAGAAATTTTAAAGTTCCTCGTGGAATTTTAAGAATTTTTCATAAATTTTCATAGATTTTTACATATTTTAAGGGATTTTAAGGAATTTTAATATTTCTCATGGGATTTAAAAAAATTTCAATAGTTATTTTTGATTTTTAACAAATTTTGTGACATTTTTATTTATAAGAATTTTTATTTCGAGATTTTAATGCATTTTAAGGAATTTCAAAGTTTTGTATTAAATTTTAAAGGATTTCACGATATTTTTATTTTTTCTGCAAAATTTTGTAAAATCATAAAGGATTCCATCAAATTTTAATATACTTTAAAGAAAATTTAGAAAATTCAAAGAATTTTAAAGAATTTTAAAGTTCCTGGTGGAATTTTAAAGGATTTTAAAAAGTTCTGTAAGATTTTTAAAAAATTTTGATTCGTTAAAGGCAATTTTAAGGGACTTTATTGTTCCTCACGGAATTATAAAAGATTTCATGCGAGTTTTATTGTTTTAAAAAGATTTTGTGGATCTTTACAATATTTTAACAGATTTTTAAGTATTTTAAAGGATTTAAAAATTTTTCATAAAATTATAAAAGATTTTGAAAGGCTTGTAAGAATTTTAGGAAATTTTGATTTTTTTAAAGAGATTTTAAGGAATTTCAACATACTTTAAGTGATTTAAAGTAATTTCATGGGATTTTTTAAGAATTCAAAGAAGTTTTAAGATTTTCAATAAATTTCATAAAATTTCGGGACATTTTAATAATTTTAAAGAATTTGAAGTCATTTCTAAGAGACTAAAGGATTTGAAAATATTTTAAGTGATTTTAGGAAGTACCAAGAGATTTTAAAAGAATGCAGAAGAATTTAATGATTTTAAAAAAATTTTACTTGATTTCAAAAGATTTCATGTGATTTTAAGAAATTTTAAGAGTTTTGAAGAGGTTTAAAAAGATCTAAAGCATTTTAACAGATTTCAAATGATTTTAAGGAATTTAAATGGAATTTGAGTGATTCAAAACGATTTAAAGGATTTTAAGGGACTTCAAAAGATTTTTTTTAATTCAAAAGTATTAAGAATTTTTAAGAGATTTTATGGGATTTTAAAAAATTCAAAGGATTTTAAGATATTTTAAATCGATTTTCGGGAATTTCAATAAATTTCGAACGATTTCAAAAGATTTTATGCAATTTGAAGGGATTTAAAAAAAAAATTAAAACAGAGAAAAGATTTTCAAGAAGTTTTACAGGATTTCTAAGGATTCAATTGATTTTAAGGAATTACTAAAAATTTTAATTTAACGCGATTTTTAAGTTTACTTTAAAGGAATTTCAAAGGAGTTTAATCGATTAAATGTAATTTAAAGGGTTTTAAGAATTTTTAAGAAATTTAAAAAAAAATTTAATAATTGAAAAAAGTTTTAGGAGTCGCAATGGATTTGATAAAATTTTAAGGAATTTTTAGTAATTTTAAAGAATGTCGAGTTATTTATAAGTTATTATATAAAAAAATATTTTAATGAATTTGTAGAAATTTTAAGAGATTTCCAAAGATTTTTGTTAAATACAAAAATATTAAGAATTCTTAAGAGATTCTAAGGAATTACTAGGGATTTAACGCGATTTTTAAGTTTATTTTAAAAAATTGGAAGGGATTTGAAAATATTGCAGAAGAATTAATTGATTTTTTAAAAGATGTTGTGGAATTTTGAAGGATTGCAGGAAATTTAAAGACATTTTGAGGAATTTAAAACAATTAGTGAAAATTTAACGATGTTCATGAAATATTGACAAATTTTAAAATGTTTCTGGGAATTTCAAAAAATTTTAATAAATTCTATTAGATGTTCAAGGTTGTCATAAATTTGAGAGATTTCCACGAATTTAAAGTATTATGAAGTGATTTTAAATTACAAAGATATATGTAAAGTGATATTATACGCAATTTAAACAAAATTTCAATAATATTTTCACTAAAAATTCATTCGCATTTTTAACATTAATTTTTCTATCAGAAAACTTTATCTGAAAGTCAGGAAAAATCAGGAAAATGTCAAGGAAATGGAAAAATTGAATCTTGCATCCACCATACCAAAAAATCTCAAACCTAGTACATCAAGGTCACTATAATAAATTCTAGATTTCTTTTCTCACGCCTCTAATACTCCATACTTTCTGAAGATTCGCGGTTTGTTGAAATCGAAACCTTGTGCCGGCGTGCGAGCAAAAACCGCAATCAGAACGACAATCTCGCGTCAGTCCTGAATACCTGTCATTTTTGTTCCTGAAATTTTATGGTCAACCCGACTCCAACTCCATAGTAAAATGGCGAATACAGAGAGCGAAGAGCGAAAGGAGCATTAGAAAGTTAGTATGCATCTGAAATCAAATCCGCATTCACCGGTTGCATCATTCCCATATATCACGGCATCGAACGATTTGTCGGCTTTTTGCACCGGAAGAACCGGAAGTGTGAGATAACACTGTGAGATGATTCGCGCGAGAAATATTCATGGGTCGTGTAGCGTTTAAACGATCCGTAACAGCTCCACTGTAATTACTGTTATGTAATCTATTACGTTTGCGGTTCTGCAATGGAAATCTGAATACCCTCAGAAAAAGATGCGTGTGAAATGCTAAAAATGTGTAAATTCATTCTCCATTAGAATCAGCATTCAAATGTTAATATAACGATTAATATGAACATTTTCTTTATTACCATCATAGCATTCCACAAACTCTTACAATTAAAATATTTACATACACTGTTAATTAAAAAATTTCCCGTTTTTTGAAGTATGCATGAAAGTAATTGAAAATGTCATGACCACACTTGCAATTTTTCATCAAGAGTTAACTGTAAAATCATTTGCTGTAAAAAAATATTGATGGAATATCAAAACAAACCATCATTGTTCTCTAACATCGAAACATCAAAAGAATGTTTCATTCATGTCAAAAAAATCGACATTGGCATTTAAACATTAACATTTCCGATTGATAAAATCGGAAACGTTGATAAACCCTCTAAGAAAACTACATATATGTTGAGGAATTTATGACAGTAATATAATGTTTTGATTATTTATCCAAGTGACTTGAGCTAGGAAATGCTGAAGTTAATTTATGTCGATAGCAGCTGTGGTTTTAATTTAAGAAGCAATTACTTTTAATTAGCGAATTATTTAAAACCGCGCCTCCTGTCGCGGGAAGATAACTCTGAAAAGAGCTGTTGTAAAAGTTGAAAAGAAATATAAAAAAGAGGTGTCGCAGGCAGAAAAAAAGGGGGGGGAGCTATAAAACTAAGCGTGAGCTCTGACAATTTCGATTTTAGTGCCGCGCTTCCCTGATCCTTCCCCCCCTCCCTGAAAACCCTGGAAAAAGCTTCCTTTCACCCTGGCCACCCCTCGTTCTTTTCGCCCCCTTGCAGACTATCTACGTTTACAGCGAGCCACTAAAACCTCTACGTTTACGGGCAGAGTTGCAATTTCAGTTAATACAATAAAACTTGGGCTGCGTACGACAGACGAAGGAAAAGATGGTTTTCGTTTTGGAAGAAACTAGTCTGGATTCGTTCGAAATTGCAGATGGATAGTTTGCCTTAAACCGGTGCTTCACTTTTATTATTGCATTATCACGTGGTGGTTCTCATTCCAAAGGAACAAACGCGAAATAAAAACCACGCAGCTGGACGATTCACTTTTCCTGTTACGACGTTTTTTTATGAACCATTACTTTTCCAGGATTAATGTTTAGTTTAAGGATTTTTAAAAAAATACCCTGGGAAAATAAAGAATCAACTTTTATTAGGGCTCTGGCTAGAAAAACTAACTAGCGCCTAATTAGTTCATGACGCCTGATCTATTGAGGAGCTAGATGGGTGGTCAAAGCAGGCCCTAGACAGGCAGCCATGTTCCTGCCCTAGAATTCATTATTTATTAATTTATTGTGAATTTCAAGTCTAAAATAACTTTGAGGTAGAATTAAATAATTATGATATGTGAAAAGACCTTTTTTTGTACTTTTTTTTGCCAATTGGGGCAATTTCTATTCGGGGTTAGATAAATAACGATAGAGTTTCAAATGAGTGGTAATTTAAGGAAATCCGGGATTGGTTTGGGATTTGAAGAAAATCCAAGAATTGTCCTTGATTTTATTTTTGAAGCGAGAAGTGAATTTCCGGGTTGACTTTTGTTAAATCACTTGAAATCTTTTGAATTATTTCCAAATTCTTTAAAATAAACTTAAGAATACTAGTTGAATTCCTAGTAATTCCTTAAAATCAATTGGATCTTAGGAAATCCTGTATTTCTTGAAAATCTTTACTCTCTGTTCTAAATTTTTTTGAAATCCTTTAAAATTCTATAAAATCATTTAAAATCTTTCGATATTTCTCGAAATTCGGTAAAATGGATTGAAGTATATGAAAATCGTTTGAAATTTATAAAATCCCATAAAATTTGTTAACAATTCTTAATATTCTTGAATTTCAAAAAAAAATCTTTGGAAATCTCTTAAAATTCCTACAAATTCATTAAAATCTTTTTAAATAACTTTTAAATACTTGAACATTCTTTAAAATCAGGGAAAATCCCTTCTTAAAATCTTATCAAATCCACTGTAAGTTCTGAAAACTTTTTGAATTCTTTAAAAATTCTTTGAAATTCCTTAAAACTTCACTTGAAATCTCTTAAAATTTCTTAAAACCCTTTAAATTTGAAATCTCTTCAAGATCTCTTAAAATTGCTTAACATTTCTTGAAATTCTTTAGATTTTTTAAAATCCTAAACCAATTTCTTTAAATTCTGTATAAATCCTAAAACTGTTTAGAATTCTTTAAAAATCCCTTGAAATTCCCTAAAATCCAATAAAATCTCTGAAAATATCTTGAAATTACCAAAAATAACTTAAAAGCTCTATAAAAATTGAAATTTCTATTGAAATTCCTTATAATCCTTTAAATCACTTTGAATCACTTAAATTCCCTTGAAATTCGTTAAAATTATTTGAAATCTCTTCAAGATCTCTTAAAATTCCTTAAAATTTCTTGAAATCCTTTAGATTTTTATAAATCCTAAAAAAATTTCTTTAAATTCTGTATGTATCCTAAAACTAATTAAAATTCTTTAAAAATCCCTTGAAATTCCTTAAAATCACATGAAATCTTTTGAAATACCGTGAAATTTTTTAATATTCGTTAAATTCTTCCGCACTCTATTAAAATCCCCTCAAATTCTTTAAAATAATTAAAAATCTCTTGGTACTTCCTAAAATGACTTCAATTATTTTCAAATGCTTTGATCTCTTCGAAATTTCTTCAAATTCTTGAAAATAAACTTTAAAATCCCATTAAATCCCCAGTAATTTCTCAAAATCAATTGAATCCTTAGAAATCCTGTAAAATTTCTTGAAAATCTTTACTCTGTTCTACTTTTTTTGAAATCCCGTAAAATTTATTGGAAATCATTAATTAGCATTAATCATTCTCTGTATTCTTTTAAAGCCTCTTGGTACTTCCTAAAATCACTTAAAATAATTTTAAATCCTCTAAAATCATTAAAATGTCCTGAAATTTTATGAAATCTCTTGAAAATCTTAAAACTTATTAGAATTCTTAAAAAATTCCACGAAATTACTTTAAATCACTTAAAGTATCCCTGACTTAAAATATCTTGAAATCATACAAAAATCCTAAAACTCTTTTTTTACCTATTTCTCATGTTTTGATTTAAAAATTGCCTTTTTTAAAAACAATACATAAGTACTCTTCTTACTGATATTAATTTATTTTTAATGCATTCTTCGCATCTCAACTGCGCTACTTTTTCTTTCCTACTTCTCACTTACTTCTTTCTTCAAAATAATTTAAAAACATAAAAATATAGTTTCTAAATAAATTTTAATATTCCAATGTATCAAATTACAAATTTTTTCCTCATTTCTTTTTTATTTCAAGAAAAATATTTTCTGCATATTCATCATTATCTCGAATATAAAAACTGGATGACTTGATGACTTGATCTAAAACTTAGTTTTGCAATGACTAATCTAGGAAGCTATAAACTTTAAGTACTCGACTACTCGTTCGTGCTATACCGATAAACTTTTCAATTGTTTATTTCATTCCTGCTGTGTCAAGGTCAAGTGAATCTCCAAGATCAGTGTCGATCAGGAGAGATAGTTTCATGGCATGACTATTCCTCTTGTATGTAAGGATTTTACATTACATGTCATGTTTCATCATACATTTCTGACATAATCATATGCCTGTCTAAATCTTTTATTGTAATCTATTTAACGAACAATTCCATTGTCTCGTGACCTTCGATATTTCTCGTGTACCAAACTTCTATTCTTACAACTCAACCCAGTCTGTAATGTCATTGTCTCTTATTATTTTTAGAAATCAATTTAGAAAGTCCAACGATTATATTTCCTATTATTAAAATATTACACTGAATCTGAAAGTATCATTTAAATCCAGATCTCTATCAAGCTTTGGCAAATAATAAAATTGACAACTATACCCAGTAGGCATAATTAACAAAGAACCTTTTTCGAACGTCCTTTTTTACGTCCTAGAAACTCGGACAAAAAAAAAATACAAAAAATCTTTTCAGAACGTTTATATAACGTTCACTGGCACTGAAAATAAATATAATATTATATAAAATCAACTCAGAATATCCATTGTTTATTCTATTTGACAATCGGTCTCAAAATCCCGAAAAATCCCTTAAAAAACATTTGGTTGAATACGAGGTCACTCGAAAACCTCCTCAAGCAAAAATTCCAAATCTCCATACTTAGATTTAGATTTTTTTAAATCCTAAAAAAATTTCTTTAAATTGTCTATAAATCCTAAAACTGTTTAGAATTCTTTAAAAATCCCTTGAAATTCCCTAGAATCCAATAAAATCTCTGAAAATATCTTGAAATTACCAAATATAACTTGAAATCTCTATAAAAATTTTAATTTCTATTTAAATTCCTTAAAATCCTTTAAATCACTTTGAATCGCTTAAATTTCCTTGAAATTCGTTAAAATTATTTGAAATCTCTTCAAAATCTCTTAAAATTCCTTAAAATTTCTTGAAATCCTTTAGATTTTTATAAATGCTAAAAAAATTTCTTCAAATTCTGTATGAATCCTAAAACTGATTAAAACTGATAAAAAATCTTTTCAGAACGTTTATATAACGTTCACTGGCATTGAAAATAAAAATAATATTATATAAAATCAACTCAGAATATCCATTGTTCATTCTATTTGAAAATCTGTCTCAAAATCCCAAAAAATCCCTTAAAAAACATTTGGTTGAATACGAGGTCACTCGAAAACGTCCTCAAGCAAAAATTCTAAATCTCCATACATGAAATAAAACGAAGAAAATAAAGTGAAAATAGAAAGTGTGCAATTCTCACAATAATCAGCATTTCTATATCGATTCCTTCTGAGTGAAACACGTGGTCATGTAAAGTATTGTTATGTTGTTTCATCGATTGGCCCTCAATGGGAAACGTTGGGTTAAAGTCTTAAGTACAGAAGTTAACGCGAGATCGTGGGATCAGGGCGCGGCCGCCGAGATTTACCTTGAACCAACAGACACGACGTAATGACTGTTGGATACTACAAGCTGACTAACGCGGTTTTTTTTTAACTATATATATATGTAGTTTTTAATGCATGTCTATATATATTCTTTAATAGCGAGTCTATTTCTCGATTCAGATAGTGTCGCGCTCACTTCAACCCTTACTTCTAATTCTAATCACACGTATATCATTTTCCTAATCACAGTCATTAAATACTAATATTGACCTCTGTGATTATGTTATTATTGAATTATTTATTAATTACAAGAACGAACGTGCGCTCCGCACGTTCCATCTTCTTTTTAAATATTATATAATTTATTATATTTTATATAATCTCTAATTTCTTAAAATCTATGTTAAACTTCGTGAAAATCTTTAAAAATTCCAAGAAACCTTTGACAACTTGTGAAATCGCTTAAAATTCGTGAACATCTCTTAAAATTTTCAGAAACTTCTTGAAATTCTTTTAAATTCAATGATAACAAAAATCTCTTTTATATCCTTTAAAATACATTAAAAGTATTAGAAATATCTTTTAATTCTATGAAACCCTAAAAATTTCGAGAAACGTTTTAAAACTCATAAATCTTCTAAAATCCACATTAAAATTTATATAAATTTCTAAAAATTCCTAGAAACCTCTTGAAATTCCATGACAAACTTTAAAATCTTTTAAAATTCCCAGAAAAATTCTTGAAATTTTACGGTAACATTTAAAATTTCTTTGTATCTTTTATATACCTTTAAAATATTACAAAGAAATCTTATCAAATTCCATGAAATCCTTTAAAATTCTCACAAAATCATTTAAATATCAGAAAAATCTCTCGAGATCACTTAAAATTATAAGAAATCTCAAAATTTCTTAAAATTTCAAGATAATATTTCAAATTGCTTAAAACCTCATAAAACTCTTACAAAGCTTTTAAAATCCCTTAAAATTTCACGAAGTATCCTAAAATCCCATACAATTTTACAAAATCGTTTCAACATCCTAAAAGTCTCTTGAGTTTTGTAAAAATTACTTAAAAATCGGTAAAAATGCACACAAAAACCTTCAAAATCATTAATCTCTTGAAATTCATATTAAAATTAGTGAAAATCTCTAAAAATTTCTAGCAACCTCTTGAAATCACTTCACATTTAAAATCCCTTAAAATTGTTAGATATCTGAAGGGATTTGGTGAGATTTTATTGGATTTTTAAGAATTTAATAAAAGTTAAAGAAATTTCATAGAATTTTGAGTAATTTTAAAGATTTAATGAGATTTCAAGGGATTTTAAGTAATTTTAAGGGTTCATTGGATTTTATAGGATTATAAAGTATTTTAAGAATTTAATGACATTTTGTAGCATTTTAAGTAATTTGAGAAATTCGAGAAGATTTTAAGGCATTTTAGGAAATTTCCTGGAATTTTGATTAATTTTAAGGTTTTTCACGATATTTTGTGGAATTCTAAGTAATTTGAAGAACTTTTAAGAGATTCAAGGGATTTCACAGAATTTCATGGAATTTTAAAGGTTGTAAGGTATTTTATGATATTTTATGGGATATTAAGTTACTTTAAGGACTTAAGGTATTTAAAGAAATTTTACGAGACTTCATTGCATTTTAAGAGTTTTAAAGAATTTAATGAGATTTCTTAGGATTTTGAGTAATTTTAGAGATTTAAGGATATTGCAAGGAATTTAAAGTAATTTTAAAGATTATTAAGTGATTTTTTAAAACTTGAAGAAATTTCATAAGATTTTTAATTTTAAGGACTTTTATTTTCATAAATTTAAGGTAATAAATTGAAGTAATTTTAAGAAATATCAAGTGATTTTACGAAATTTAAAGCTTTTAAAATCCCTTAAAATTTCACGAAATATCCTAAAACCCCATACAATTTTACAAAATCGTTTCAACATCCTAAAAGTCTCTTGAGTTTTGTAAAAATTACTTAAAAATCGTTAAAAATGCACATAAAAACCTTCAAAATCATTAATCTCTTGAAATCCATGTTAAAATTAGTGAAAAATTAGTTAAAATCTCTTAAAATCATTAAAGATTTCATCAAATTCCATGAAATCCTTAAAAATATTACGAAATCTTTTATAAATTAGAAATATTTTTTGAAAATCCTAAAAATCTTGTGAAATTCCTGAATAAAATTCCCTATACAGTTTTAAATTCCTTATTTAAATCCCACAAAATACAGATTTTAAAAGTCATAAAAGTACCTTCAAGTCCGATTGAAATCTGATCAAAGTCGTGAAAAATTCTACCATAACATTTAAAATCCCATTATCTCCCATGAAATCTTTAAAAATTCCATAAAATTCCCTTAAAATTCCTAGATTTTCAATATACCTATTTTGAGTTTAGACTCGTGACACAATAATTATTAACGAAACCAAATTCAAAATTTCAAATTCAATTCACGCGGAATTTACGATGCGGCAAATATCGATTGTCGAAAATCACTATCGA
This sequence comes from Synergus japonicus, assembly GCA_900474275.1. NCBI lineage: Eukaryota > Metazoa > Arthropoda > Insecta > Hymenoptera > Cynipidae > Synergus > Synergus japonicus. The sequence continues at coordinate 3,270 of UCOH01004732.1, read as the reverse complement.
TACTTACACGACGAATGAGGAGTGCAGAATAGGCGTTACGATATTTCGACTTCGACTCAATCATCTTTTTAGAATAGATTATATAATTAGCTCTACTTTTGTGAACATTTACACAATGCTTCTAAAAACAGAGAAATAGTTCAATGTTTAATAGAATATTGATCTATAAGGTTCTTTTTCCTATCAAAAAATGTCTTCATTAAATAATTATAATGAAATTCTGTAACATATATAAATTACAGAGAAACACATAGAAACCTCTTTAAACTTTATCAGACATATTTATCAGACTTTATTTATTTACAGCGCGTTGTAACGATCCTCGTAAAGCCTGTACATTTTATACTTTCTTCAATCCTTCCGCGATTGGCTGGTCACGCGGATCGTGTATATATGCATGCATAAGCATAAACATTGAATAATCATTGAAATAAAGATAACGAACATCTTTGAAAATCCTACTGACATTTTCTAGGGACCTAAGTTTAAGTGTTTATCGTATCGAAAAGAATAGTACAAGGATGCATTCTATATTTTCGCACGTCGTTCGGCAAAAGCGTTTGATAAATCTCATAAGACACTCCCAGCTTCCGTCGATACTGCCAGGGTCAATGAAATTATCTCGGCATGACGGGTTCTTACGAAATTTCGTAAAGAGGACGTGACTACCGAGTAGAGGCAAACTTAAATCGTCTACGAATAGCAAACCTATGGCAAAATATCCACTTTCAGTCGCTAGTGAAGTTAGATGCTGCATTTCGTCACTACCAATATTGTAAAAGAAAGTTTCATTTTTTTGGGGGGGAATTTATGTGCTTGGCAGTTTTAAAATATTTGAATTTGTGTTAAGGCCATTTAAGACTTACCCGATCCCTACCTTACCGACAGTTTTTTGTCTGCATCGCTACGTCTACATTTATTGAAATGTCGAATTGCAATTTTCTGAAATTGAAGATAGAACACTAAGCTACGTTTATCTGGTTTTAAATATTGACATTTGTAAACAAAAAATTTTTTTATTTTTACAAAAATTTAAGACCAGATAAACATACCTTAGCATATTTTCTTTAATTTGAGAAATTTTCAATTTGATATCTCAATAAATGTAGACGTAGCGTTGCAGACAAAAAAATGTCGTTAAGGTAGGGATCGGGTAAGTCTTATATGGCCTTAATGTGAGAGGAGGTATTTACGGCGTTTACGGATTTAGGAATTTTAATAGAAATTTCAATTTTTGTAGAGATTTTAAGCGATTTCTGGGAATTTTAAGATGTTTCAAGAGATTTTATTTGATTTTAAAGCATTTTTGAAGAATTTATAACAGTTTCAGGATTTCTACAGGATTTCAAGTAATTTTAAGGAATTTCAAGGGAATTTAAGCGATTTAAAGTAATTTAAAGGATTTTAAGGAATATCAAGAGATTTTAAGTAATTTTAAGAAATTTCAATAGAAATTTCCATTTCTATATAGAGATTTTAAGTGATTCTTAGGAATTTCAAGATATTTCAAAAGATTTTATTTGATTTTAAGGAGTTTCAAGGGATTTTTAAAGAATTTTAAACAGTTTCAGGATTTGTAAAAGATATAAAGAAATTTTTGAAGGATTTTAAAAAATCTAAAGGATTTCAAGAAATTTTAAGGATTTTCAAGGCGATTAAAGGATTTTAAGGAATATGAAGAGATTTCAAGTAATTTTAAGGAATTTCAATAGAAATTTCAATTTTTATAGAGATTTTAATTTATTTTCGGGAATTTCCAGAGATTTCATTGGATTTTAAAGAATTTCAAGGGATTTTTAAAGAATTTTAAGCAGTTCCAGGAATTATACAAAATTTAAAGAAATTTTTTTAGGATTTAAAAAAATTTAAAGGATTTCAAGAAATTTTAAGGAATTTTAAGAGATCTTGAAGAGATTTTAACTAATTTTAAGGAATTTTAACGGAATTTAAGCGATTCAAAGTAATTTAAAGGGTTTTAAGAAGTTTTCAAAGATTTCAAATGATTTAGGAATTTTAAGGAACTTCAAGGGTTTTTAATGTAGATTTTAAGTGATTTTTGGGAATTTCAAGACATTTCAAGGATTCTAAGGAATTTTCAGAGATTTCGAAGAGCTTTCAAGTGATTTTAAGGAATTTCAAGGGAATTTAAGCGATTTAAAGTAATATAAAGGATGTTAAGAAATTTTAAGAGATTTCGAAGATATTTCAAGTGATTTTGAAGAATTACTAAAGATTTGACAGGATTTGAAAAAATTTAAATAGATTTAAAAGTTTTAAGGAATTTCAAAGAATTTTTAAAGAATTCTAAAAGGTTTCAGGACTCATAGTAGAGTTGATAAGATTTTAAGTCATTTTCCCTGATTTTAAAGAAAGTTCAAGGGAAAGTTATAAAAGTTCAAAAAAAAATTAGAACATAGTAAAGATTTTCAAGAAATTTTACAGGATTTCTAAAGATTTCATTTGATTTTAAGAAATTACTGAAAATTTAACGGGTTATAGTTATATTAATTCTTTTTCTATTTATTATATTTATTATATTTATTTATAATATTTTCTCTTTTCATCCGACAAAACATTTTATAAAAATCTTTCTTTTCCCAACATTTATTGCAAGTACCCATATTTTTTCCTGAACCTAAATCTGCTAATAAAAAAGTCGTTATCTTATATTACGGTTCAACGTAAAAATCTGTGTTCTTTTACGATATCTTAACGATTATTTGTCACATATTTTATATTTTTATATTATCACTAATTTTATATTTTTCAATAAGCTTTTTTTTTTTTTTTTTTAATAAATCTTATAGGGCGAGTTATTTCTCGTTTTCATATCAACTTCCCTCTTAATATTGACAAAGTAAAATATTATTTTCCACTGACATTTACTTTGATATAGTTTGCGAACAGAAAAGTTTAATATTTATCGATAAACATTGCAGGATAAAAGCTGGATGTGGAACTTGAAAGCTTTTAATGTAGAAACCATTTAATTATATCTGTCTCGTTCAATGTGCTATCAGAAATTTCATTATAAGCAATTTTATTGATCAAAAAAAAATTTTATGCATTTATCTGAAGCAAAATCATTCAGTCTGTAATTACAACTGGAAATTACAGCCAATTTTTATTAATCGCTTTACAATAAAATTACAATAGTTTAATAAATGATTTTCTGAGTATAAAAAATATATAAAAAATATATATAAAAAAACATACCTTGCTTGATTTATATAAGCGTGGTATATATATATATATATATATATATATATA